>VDFB02116389.1:0-78148 GCA_007258455.2 Sequoia sempervirens | reverse complement strand
AATCAAAAAAATCATTATCAAGGTGAAAACCTGGCAAACAGGCATTTGGTAACACCAAAAAAATTAGATAATCTAGAAAATAGTAAAGACAAATCATTCGTCCAATAGTGAAAACCACTTTGGTGGCGCTTTGGATAAGTACCATGGTGAAAACCTGGCAAACAGGCGCCATGTGTAGTTAACTCTGCTCCTTTGTCTACTATTATTCTAATCATAGTCCTCATCATTGTACATAGTCCTTATCATTGTATATAATCCGTGGCCCTGTACATAGTCCACTCCCCTATACATATCCCTTATCCTTGTACATAGTCCACTCCCCTGTACATATCCCTTATCCCTGTACGTACCACCCATCCCTGTACATATCCCTTATCTTTCATATCCATTGCTTGTATATACCATTCATAATAAGTGGTAGTCTTTCCCATAACTTAGAATGATTGACATCGAGTGCAATTTATATCCCCTATTTTACTCTATTCATAGTCAATTGGTCTTATACTTGACTGGGGGAAAACACTCGACATGTGTCATATTGGTTCTTACATTGGTTGTGTTGAAGACGTAAAACCACGGGAGATCCATGAACATCACAAAATGACCTGAGAAAACACAAAAAACATCAGAAAACTTCAAAAAAGACAAAAAAATCAAAACATTTCGAAAATCCAAAAATAGAGTCAGAGTCAGTCACACTTTTCAGTCTTTGTCGTTTGTCAAACTACGTTGCCTCTATGACTGGACGTAGGCAAGGCCATTTGCCGATGTGCCTCCAAGGCATTAGGTCAATCCGTTTAGGTTTGTTTGTATAAATTTATGATTTAATCCATATGTCTATATGACAAGGTCGTTGGTCGTGTCGAACTACAAGGTCTCTGCGTGTATAACATAGGCAAGGCCATCAATCGATGAGCCCCCGAGGCCACAATAGGTTAGTCCATTAGGGTTCGTGACGTTCATTTTCACACACGTCTTCTATTTGTAGTCAGTCTTGTTAGTCAAGTCAAGTCAAACTATGAGGTCTCTGCATGTACAAAGTAGGCAAGGCCATCAATCGATGATCCCCCGAGGCCACACTAGGTTAGTCCTTTAGGGTTTTGTCGTCACACACAGTCAATTGTCAACGCATCATCTCAAGTCATGCATCCATCTGGTGAACAAGTCAGCAATGTCTCTAAGTCAAATCAAACAACTTGCCAAACAAAACAATCAAAACAAATCAACAAATGTCTGCTACAGGATGTGTCCTTCCTAGAAATAGACATCATCCTCATGGAAATCAACCTATATCTTTGTTCAGGATGAGTCCTTCCTGAATATTGATATCAGCAAAAACAATTTCTCTGTCTTATATAGGATGAGTCCTTCCTGCATAATCGACAAGGTCAAACAATCAAACATAGCCTTACACATGTTATCACATCAACGACATCTGACTCAACATCTTATACGATACATGTCTTTCAAACTAGGCTTTGTCATGCCTTATACAAGATAGTCATAACATCGAAACCAGACTCACAGTCTTATCTGGTATGTGTATCTCCTGAAATCAGGCTCTGTCAATCAATCCTTTATCAATCAAAACAAATCAAACAAACAAATCAAGTTTTGGAAAATGTATTTTACTAGCCTTTTTACTTTTTGACTTATTTATCTTATCTTTTCAGTTGACTTTATGATGGGAATTAGGTTACTAGCTTTCTCAAGGATGTCCTATGAAGGATTTAGAGAAGCAACGATGTATCAGAATTCTATTTTCTTTGACTGTTGTTTGTCGACTGTCTTTTACATTTGATTTTGAGTCATGTTACTAGTTTCCTCAAGGATGTCCCATGAAGGATTTAGAGGAGCAATGACATCTCATGACCCGTCTTTTACTTTGTTTGCTGTCTGTGGTTTGTCCTGACAAAAAAACTGGGGCAACTTGTGCCTTTAGTATGAGTTAATGACAATCCTTGTTTGTGACTATCTGTTATTCGCAAGTGGATGACCTTGCACACCTTGATTTATGTTATATCATGGTGTTTTTCTCCATTTTTATTAGTCCCACCCAATGATGATAAAGTGCAAGTACCTTTTGTGATACAAAAAAATATCAAAGATTGCTAATACTAACATCTATCTCCTGTCTTTCATTCTTTCTCGATCTTTCTTTCCGCATTAACAGTTCTTCTTTCTTGCATTATGACGGAGTCCTGTGACAAAACATTATACACCATCTTGCATCAACGTACATGTTAGAAAAATACATACATATAGGCATATTTCATATCTAGATCATCATGGAATAATAGACATTCATCATCAAATAATACATATCATAAGCATTCCATGTACAAGGCAACTATAAATACATGCATCACATTACATTTGTATAGCATCACATGTAGTATGCATCATACATATAACATCATATTGCATCTCATAATTTATAAATTGCATACATCACATAGCATCAACATTATCTCATTAGCTGCATAAACATCATAAAATACATATACTCATCCATCACATAGGCATATCATATAAACGTCACATGTATAAATAAAGACTGCATAATCAATACATAGAAATGCATATCATGAGAATCATCGCCAAAATCATATATATATATATATCTCGCTCAATTGTGTCACAACACAATGTCATAATATATCAATAATACATGGAAGCCCGCAGGATACATCATAAATACAATGTCTTGATACATCTCAAGAAGTATCTCTATCCTGAACTACCACTGCTATAATGCCTGGAGTGTGTGGGGGAATGATGATGGGAACCTAATGACCTGTGAGCTGAGGGAGGTCTATGATATGGACCTGCTCTACGTGGATGCTCCACCCCCTCTGTGCTAACTATCCTACTATGGGTCCTAGTCTGGGACCTGCTACTGTGTGCCGCTGAGAAACTGGGAGCCCATCTCTCTGGTGGAATCTCTACCTCATACAGATCCCGATAATATCTCTCTCCCTAGCTCTGACTAGCTCTCTGGCAAAAGCAACTGATGGTCCTGTGCATAATGCCCTGAGCTCTGTAAATCTCTGCTTAGTATCCTATCTTCGAGCTATAGCCTGATCCCTATCCATCACTGCTTTGTCCCTCTCCATCTGATGTGCATCCCTTTCGGCCATAAGAACTCTCATCTGCTCCTCCAAGGATACAACCTGAGCACGCAATGTATCTATATCTGGATCCACTGCCCCTGTATCATCCTGTCTGTCCCTCACTCTCCCATCCTCCTCCTCATCTAACTCCTCTTGGATCTGATCCCGAATATCTCTCTCATGATCATCATCTCCCTCATCATCCTCCTGGTAGGCACCCAACAAACCCAGGGCATCAATCTCTACCTCCTCTCTACCTGCCTCCTTGGCACCTGCCTCCTCCTCTGCTGGGATGTCTGGGATAGCTGCCTCTGCCGGATGCACCTCCTCTCCACCTCTCACAATGTTCTCCTCTCCACCTCTAGCAATATCATCCTCCCCTCCTCTCCCAATGTCTAGCATGGCTACATCCTCCTCTCCTCCTCCCTCCTCGCGGATCGGTGACAATGGTGGCCCTCATCCCCTCCATCCACGTCTCCCTCTCCTACCTCCGTGCCATCCACCTCGGCCATCATCCCCTCCATCACCATGGCCTCCTCTACCTCCCTAGCCTCTCCCTCTACCGTGCCTGCCTCATGGACCTGTCCCTCGCTGCTCTACCGGCGCTGGCTGCTCTAGATTTGTCAAGGGGATTGGCCTATGAACTGCCCACCACTAGTCGTACTTTGCTGTGGTCCCTGGGTCTGCTAGACCATCTCTCCATCCCCATGGAAATTCCTGTAGTGCATCTATATCTACCTCTGCTATGGCCACTGGAATCTCTGGACCCCATAGCGGGACCTCTCGTGAGGATCTCACGAACTCTGCCTATCCTCTAGGCACATCCTGCACCTCTCCAAACTGTCGTAGGACACGATCTAGCAACTAACACTCTATGATATGGACATGTGATACTGTTCGCCCAACTAGGTACTGTGCCTGTCTGCAAAATGGCAAATGCTCATCCTCATCTGACCACTCCTTACAGCCCAAGTACGGTCTCCATGTAAACTACTGCATGGTGTCTATGGCATGTCTGAAGTAACCCGTATCTCCAATATGGTCTGAGTGTTCGCCCCCACATAACGGAAGGCGTAAGGAGCTCTATGTGGAAGGTCAACTGTTGTAGGTGGCCGAAAAATGGCAATATGCTCCCACACCCATATCATTAGGAGCGTGGTACCACAACTCATCGATTGTGCCTCTCGGTAGGCAATATCATGCAAATGAAAGTATAACATCCTGAGCACACAAGAACCCCAAGCATATACAACTCGATGCTAGAGCATGCCCACTAGCATCTCCCCCCATCCCACAAGAAAACCATGACCTCAGTGGTCAGGAAGTACTATCCCGCCTATCAATGTACATAGTAGATAGTCTAGCTGTCTATACCTCTGGGCCAAAACCCGCCACCCAATCTCATAATCATTAAATCCTAACTGCCTAATGTTAGCATGAGGGTAATACCTACACATCTCGACAGCACCCCTCTGGGTATCATATGTCACCCATGTGCCTCTAATAGGAAGTATGAGGATCCTATAGACATCCTCTAAAGTAACTGTGGCCTCTCCAGTCGGTAGGTGGAAGGACGATGTCTCCAAGTGCCACTGCTCACACAAAGCTATCAATAGTCCCCGATTTGCCTGAATCTGGGGCATGTCTGTCACATGCAATAAACCAAGGTGATATAGAATCCGTCGCTCTGCTGGCCGCAAGCTGTCTCTAAATCGAAACGTAGTCGGTCTCGACTCCCGGGTATATATCGTGTCTAGCACAACCTGCAATGGCATTATACATGCCTCATGTCAGCCTCAATCATCTATTCTAAGTGCAAACTGACTATACTACATGAAATGCAAATGTGTCGTTATTTTGCACACGCGTCATTATTTTTCACATGCGTCGCTTTTTAACATATGCGGTTCATAAACTTCATATGCGTCATTCTTAAGCAAATGCGGCTAATTACATCATATGCGTTACACTAAATTCATATGCGTTGAAAAATAAATGTTGCGTTGCAAATTATTCAAATGCATTTCAAAATCAACACATGCAGCTATTCTAAATGCAAATGTAATGCAAAAAGTCAAATGCATTTCATAAATTAACAAATGCGTTGAACCGCAGATTATCTATGCAAAATGACTAACGTAAAATTACACATGCGGTTTTCCGCTGATAGATGCATCATTCACGCATACAAATGCGTTGATTTATTAAAATGACGCATAATTAAAAATTGAATTAAATGCATAAAAATGCACGCAATTAAAAATTTTCAAAAGGAAAGTTTGAGGTACATACTGGGGGGTCCACGTTGGCTGGTCTATGGAAGGTCCGGATCCTGTAGGCTTGGTGATAGGTGTTCGGAATAGGCGACATCCTCGCTGTGGGTGCAGAGAAAATTCTCAATTTCCAAACTAGGTGGGTGAAAATGAATAGGTTTTTACCCCTATTCCTATATATACCTAGGGCTTAGGTGGCATTTCTTTCCTACTGGCCGCGTTAACTTTCAATTTCGATCAACCCGTACCCGTTCCTGACATTTCCAACCTCAATTCTGCAAACTCCACTGCATTTCTAACTATCCAATGGACTAATAGGGAGCATTTCCAAATTTTTCTGAACTTTTCAAAAATTTGTCAATTTTCCCAAGGGGGCATACCTTCACCTATTTTACACTGGAGCATTACTGGGGCATATTTCCTATCGATTTTCTTTGACACAACGCCTAAATGACATTGTATCAAAGAGGGGAAAATGTAGACACCGAAATCTGGTTTAGGCCTGCGACTTCAATGTTCTTCATAATTCGTATTCTTCATGGTCATGATTAAATAATGTCAATTATTTAATTATTCTCTATAGTCTTCATTTCTTCTATTAATTAAATAATCTTAATTGTTTAATTAATTCACATTTTCTTTATTTTATCTGATTAATTAAATAAACACTTTTTATTTAATTAGGTTACTAACTAACCTTATCCTTCTTGTCAAATTAAATAAATTCTTATTTAATTTACTCTTTATAATACTTCAACTATAATTAAATAAATTCTTTATTTATTTAATTATTCATTTAAATCCTTTCATCACATAATTAAATAAATATTATTTATTTAATTATTCTTCAAATATCAAATCTTGAATTAAATGAATTATTTAATTCATGAATTCTATTTTAACGCATTCCTCTATATTTAGATAATTGTGAGTTATCTAAGTATTCACTTTTACTCGACTCGACATCTATTTTAATCGCTCAGTTAACTCTTGATTTGATGTCTGAGTGGCGTTCTCGAGTAATCTCTTTGTCAGATCATTCAATTGTCCAGTTCTAACTCATTTGCGTGTACATGCAGATTAATTAAATATTCTTATTTAATTAATTAAACCTTGTGCGTGCATTTGAACAAGAGTTGTTTTAATCAATCTTTGTCTTTGTCATGCAAAGATAATTCTTCTATTTTCGAATACCAAACTTGAAGATTAAATCATTTATTTAATCTTTAATCCTATTTCTAATTTGTATCACTCATGTCATTACTGACAGTTATCAGAATGCATGACTAATCATTCTATCTCAACCATTCGTTGATCTTTCAATCTTGGCCTATCATTTGAATAATCAATTTTCTACAAATTGATTTGTCATTCTTCATTCCAATCTCTCTCGAAATTTCTCTCGCGAAATCTTATGACTTTTGAGAGCACTCAATCTTGAATCTTCGATATTTTGCTAATCACTATCTTAGGCCATACTTGCACAAATTACGAGAAATCTGAGGGCAATTATACTACACAAGTGAAATGGAGAAGGGAAATCGAGATGAATCATGGAAATATGTTTGAAATTGGTGAGATTGTTTCAATTTAATTACGTTTTACTTTCCTTTGTTCTTTGTTTCTTAACATTAGATTTGCATTTAGATTTAGTATTGCATGTTTGCTTCTAATCTCTTCTTGTCTTGTGCACTTTCTTGGCGTTATAGCTACTATACTTGTGGATTAGAGAGTGAAGATAACTATAGTGAACAAATTATCCACATTTAACACACTCATAGTAAGTATGACTATTCAATTTTAATAAATAAATCAATTATAAAATCAACACAAAGAATAATAGGGATTGAAAAAAGTTTGTAATCTTCACATACCAAGATTTAGGAGTTCTTTTAAAACCATACATAAAATTTCTTAGTTTACATACATCCCTTTGTTTGTTCAAAATATTTGAATAGAAATTTCTTCTTGAAGTTGCCATTTAGGAATATATTTTTTACATCTGTATAGGAGTGAATTTGCACCCATTATGCAAATTCCCCTTTTTGCTCTTCTCCACTTTAGAAAACCAAGTTTGGAGGCTAAATTACACATAAACCCACTGGCTTCGTTTCACTTGGTGCTTATTTTGAGCGTTGGTGGGGGAATTTCTATTGGGGACACCTGCGCAGAATGTAGACGTCCGTGTGGTGGGCTTACGTTCCTGGAAGATTCCTGTGGCTGGAGCTTGTAGAGGCATTACACTTCTCATTGGCAGTTGAATTGTAATGCCCTCTTCGGTCGACCGACTTGAATATGGCTATTTTCTTCATCTTTCCTTCAAATTCCCTCCTTCTACATGCATTTGAGATCTTCTAAGCTTTCAACTCAACTTCTACACACTCTCTAGCACTCACTTCTTGCATTCCCAAGCACTTTTAGCAACACTTTTTCACTCCATAGTAGCAACAACTTCACTCCATCACTTAAGTAGAGCAAGTGTGGGAAAACACCATTGGAGTAGAGGCTTGAGTACTCTAATTTTCTCCCCCATTAGCCTTGAGTTCTTTTGGTGGAGGTGGTAAGCTTCCCACTCCTCTCCTCTATTACTTGGTTGAGTAAACACATTTATTGTTTTGCAGTGTTTTAGTGTTCTTTATTGTATTACTTCCTTTATCATACTATTTCTCCATTATCCCTTTCTTGGCTATTCGTGGAGGTGGAAACACCTAAATGGGGGTTTGACTGAGGCAAGCCCCTATACAACCACACAACAATTTTCCTCTTCTTTGTGTGTAGGTCAATGTGCTTCTGGGAGCTAACTGGCAAATGAATTCATTTGTGAGATCATTCTTGCCATCCTAACTCTTGTGTTTTTACTTTATCATATTAGAGCATATTTTGTTTACCTCATAGAATTGTTTTGGCCCTTTACATTTTTGGTGAACCCGACGTGAACCAACGTCTGTTCATCTGCTGGTGTTGAAACTTCTTCTGTGTACTTCATGATTGTTGTATTCCTGAGTGTTGTGAAGGTTTATGAGCATCACAACCTAGTCAACTTCCAGGTATATTGTTAGGAGAAGTGTACGACACCTCCCGATGGAAAGTATGGTCACTACTGGTTTCTCTACAGGCATTTTCTTTGTTCCTGCCATTAGTGTGGTTGCACAGGAGTAGTTTTCAAGGGGCGAGGTAGGATTCTTTGACGAGACCGATCACGGTCCCACTCCTCCTGCATCCCCTACACCATCTTTGGTGGATGAGTATGAGGCTGTTCAAATCCCTTTAGAATATGTCTCAACCCTTAGCAAAGGGTTAGGTGCCTTAGAAAATCACTTAGAAAGGAACCCGAAGATGGATAGGGCTGCTCGGGTCATTAGTGAATTAAAGTATATGATTGGAAAAGATCGAATAGGATTGGAACTCCTGGCTAGTCTTACTAGTCTGACAGAAGCATGTGCTCCTTCGAACACTCCTAATGCTATGTGAGGAGCCACTTTTGAAGATTATGAGGGCCAATTAGGAGTATCAATTCCTCCCACGTCAATTTACATGGCCGATGTGGTCCCTTCTATCAAAATACCTTATGTCTCCAAAAAACCTAAAACTATCAAAGTAAACAAGGTCCCCTTGGGCTTTAGCTTCACTCCTCTTGTCACCTCTAGTGGTGGAGGTTTTGGCAGGATGAGTGGTGGAGGATTTGGTAGTGGCGGTGGATTTGGCAGTGGAGGTGGTGCTAGTGGAAGTGGTTCTAGTGGAGGTCATGGTGGTGGCTTCGAAAGTGGAGGTAGTTCCGACGGAGGCCCTACTAGTGGTGGTGGCTTTGGTAGTGGTTCTGGTGGAGGTCACACCGGTGGCAGTTCTGGAGGTGGCTTTAGTGGTAGTTTTGGAGGAGGTTCCTCTGGTCCTCTATCTTCTAATGACCCTATTCTAAACACCATTCTTTAGAATATGGGCAAGATGCAAAGCCAGGTGGTGAGTCTCTCCCAAGCCTCTGCCCAGCCTATCTTTCAACCCTTCTTCTAGCATAACCCATTGTCGGTTGCAATTCTGAACACTCCCTTCCCTCAGGGAATGGAGATCCTTAAATTTGAAAAATACAGTGGTAAAGGAGACCCACAGACACATGTGTTCACCTTTAATGCCTTGTGCACAAATTTCTTCCATCATGATGCCTTAATGGTGAAACTGTTTCCCTGATCACTCAAGGATACAACACTGGAATGGTACTGTTCCTTGCTTGAAAATTCCATTTTCTTGTTTGACCAACTTGTAAATCAATTCTTTAGACAATTTCAAGCTAATATTGGGCTGAAGATGACCTTTTCGGATCTCATCCGATGTAAACAAGGAGACAACAAGAAATCACTGATTTCATAGCATGCTATCAAGCGCTCCTTTCAAAAATATCATATCAGCTACTTGATTTTGATGTACATAAAGTGTTCATAGGGAACTTACAAAGGTCTTGGCAAGATAAGTTCACCCTTATGAAGTACCCTTCTTTCGCACATTTATGTGTAGCCCTATGAGAGTACCAATAGATGGTTGTTTAGTTTAGGGGGTCCTCCTCGTGCTCCCGCTCTAAGGGAAAGTCCATCATATAATCTCTGGGAAAGGTAAGGCTGTTATGAATGTAGTAGCCACTGCTAATGACAACGACCTCAGACGTAACTGAAATTTCACAAAGTTATCAAAATCTTATTCTTCTATCTTATAGAAGTTGTTGAAGGATAAGATCATAACCTTGCTGAGTCCTAAGCCTCTTAAGGAGCCTTACCCTAATTGCTATGATGGGAGTAGTTATTGTTAGTACCATCGAGTTAATGGACATGATACCAAACGTTGTATGTTGCTACGTCATGAGATACAAGATCGCATTAAGGATGGTACCATTCGTCTCGATGGGAATAAACAGAATGCTAACAAGTTAGTGGAAAAAGCTAATAGTGAATTACAGATATACACAGACCCATTTTCATCACATTCTGCTAATATGGTTATCGATCCCACTGATTCTATTACTCAACTCGAGGCCTATGTTAACATGGTCATGGTGACTTCTATTGCACAACCTACGACCGGTTCACCAAATATAACATTTACGCCACATAACTTACCTTTAAATAATAAGCCCTCGCCTCTTTATATTCCCATTGGCCTCAATGGCAACATTGTGATAGGGGTCCTAGCAGACCCCACAAGTTAAGTGAACGTTATCACAGAAGAGACATGGCTTAACTCACTACATAGAGAAAAATATGAAGAAACAAAATCTACCATCTGTACGCACGATGGTATGTGTCTTAAACCATACGGCTCGATAACTTTGTCTGTCCTAGTTGGACCTAGGGCTGTTGACATGGTTTTCAATGTTATTCCGGAGTCGTATTTATTCAGGTTGAAGCTAGGAATACCTTGGCTAGCTTCCATAAATGAAATCGCCTTCGTTTTTCACAAATGTTTAAAATTTTCCCACAAAGGTGTCATGCATGTAGTGCATGACACTGGATACCAGCCCTTGGTGTCCCGTGGTGGATATCCATTGGATCACTTTTGGTCCACCCCAGTCAGTCCACTTCCTCCAAGAATACAAGAATTATGTAAATTATAAGACTGGGGGCAAGGGACAGCCGAAACTGACCCTTCCTATGATATAACAGTCGGTTACCTCCTCTTCCTGAGGGGAGAAGGAGATGCCTGCACCAACTGCTCCCCCTTCCTAGAAGGGAGAGGAGAAGTCCATGTTGGCTCCCTCTCCTTCCCGTAAAGGAAAAGAGAAGGTTGCCTTTTCCCAAACTGCCTCATCCTCTCCCCTTTCTTGGGAGGAGTATTGGATGAGTCAGCCCAACGGCTATCCGTTGAGTCCAATGATACCTCCTTGGGATAGGCCCAAGCTCAGGATCTTAGATCTCCCTAATGAATACCCCAGACCATGGTATTACTTATACGATAGAAAGAAAGGTTCTTGAAGGGAATTTGATCTGCGGTCTCTTACTGCTCTTGCTCCCAAAGTAGTGAATGGGAAGAGGCCTGCTGCCGAGGCACTTGAGCTGACTCCCCCCGCTGCTTCTCAATCTTCTTCTCTTGCTCCCATTTAGGAATCAGTTCCTCCACTAGAGACGATTGTAGTGGACATTCCCATGGTTGAGCAGAGCCTTCCATTCCTTCATAGCCTCTGGCCTCCAGTTCAAAGAGTCATAGAAACCACCTTGTGTGCGAGCACAAGTGCCGATGAAAGGCTCTTTTGGTTGAGCAAGCCACCTCACAGAGGAAGGAGGAAGAGATGACCGCCATGCTTCAGGGCCTCCTACAATGTCTTCCTCTTCCCTTCCCTCTACTTCCCTTCAGTCTAGTTCCACATCACTTCTAGCTTCTATTGCGAGTACAAATGCGCCTGACCCCAAGGGGGTGCAAGTGTTCATTGCTCCTTCGGTGGAGCTGCCTTTGCTGATGTCCATTCTGGACATCCCACCTTTCCTGAGACCTATAGATATGATGAACACCTTGGTCGCATCTACTTTGGTTCTTTCCTCCTCTTCCTCCAAACCTCTAGCCTCATTTGTGGGGAGTTTGTCTCCTCCGACAAAGCAAAAGGTGGAGTGTGGTCCTAGCAACAAAGGACATAAGAGGATCCCACCTTCTTTACAAGGTGTCCCCATGCTGACTTGTTCTATCTTAGTGACATAACCAGTCCTGGCTTCCCCTGAGTTCATCACCACTCCCGAGTCATTGAGTGAGCTTAGCGGTGAATCTCATGTGCAACCTGCCCTATCCATTGAAGTTAAACATGATGCTCTTATGGGGTACATGTTTAACTCTATGGATGAAGTTCCAACCTTGTCAGTGATCTTCATGAAATCATTGACCCTATCCCCATAAAAGCTCGGTGAAGAAGACCTTGTGGGCCCTCTTCCTTAGCCCTTGTTGTGGGAGGGCCAAATGCTCCTCCTCTTAATATCCAACCACTACAGGCCCATCCTCCTTCCCCCTACGATGATCTAGAGTGGGAAAAAAATGAACTCTTGGTCGATCAGTGTTAGGAGGAGGCCTCTTCTTGATCTTTTGTGTGTGTGTTGTGACGCGTTCCCCCGTGATCATGCTATGTGTTCCTGTATGACCCTTGTCACCCCTATTGGTGCTTGGATACATGTGTGGTTTTTGTGTTATAAACCTTCTTCTATTTGTATCATCATTCTTCCATGTTTGTGCTTGGTTTTTGGTAAATTAGGGATGATGCAAAGTGTTGGGGGAATTTAGGCTTCCCTTCCATGTTGACCCAATTTTTTATGTTTTAATTTATCTTCTTGTGCATTCTTTACATGGCTTGATATAGTAGGGGGTTGATTACAGTTCATTTATGTACTATTACTATACACACACACACATATATATATATTTATGAGTAGTTCTGACCTCGAAATATCAGACTACCCCTGTGCCTTTTATTTGTGTTTTTCTCTTTTTCTTTCTCTTTATCTTTCTCTCTTCTTTGCTTGAGTTGTCCCTCTCATGTGTGACAACGCTGCTTCTACAACATTTCAATTTTTAGAAAATGCATTCGTTGCCAAATAATCTTTTCTCAAAAATATTCGCAAACCTTTCTTCAAAATCACATTCTCAACTTGGAACCCTAACTGAACATTTTTCCTTCATCATGGGTTTGTGAAGAAAGAACTTGAAAACCTTCCTCCAAAGCGGGAACATAATTGACCTTCCCCTCACGTGGGGGCATGTTCTTCCTTTTGAATTCCTTGATGAAGTGAACATCTTTCAAAAGGATCCCTTGATGATGGATCAATTTGAGAAAGAAAAAATCCAATTTTAAACTGTGCGTCCCTTGAGTGGACCCCTTCTTCATGACGGGTTCCCGAGGGACCCCTTTGAAAGTCTTCCAAAATTATCAACAGTCTGGATGACTGTCCACTTACTCACCTACGTGGCCACTTCCTGACTCTGCAGAGTCCACTTTCCTAGGTTTCCTCCATGTGAGAGATCTTGGGGGATACCTCCCTGTAGGTCTGAGAGCTTGTAGGACGCTTCCTTTGAGCTTCATCCATGTGAGATATCTTGGGGGTGGCTCCCCTACAGGTCTATAGGTCTGTAGGGTGCTTTCTTACATTTCCTCCATGCAAGAGATCTTCGGGGACACGTTCCCTATAGGTCTGTGGGTCTATAGGGCACTTCCTTGGGTTTCCTTCATGCAAGATATCTTGAAGGACACCTTCCCTACAGGTCTACGGGTCTGTAGGATGCTTTCCTATCTTCCTCCATGTGAGAGATCTTGGGGGACACTTCCTGGGTATCCTCCATGTGAGAGTTCTTGGGGGACACCTTCCTTGCAAGTCTGTGGACCTATAAGGTGCTTAATTTACAGGGCTTCCTTCATGTGAGAGATCTTGGGGGTTGCCTCCTTGTAGGTCCGTGGGCTTGTAAGATGCTTTCTTTCTTTAGCTTCATAGTTTTGAGATGTTATGAATTCCTTTGCTTTCCCTGCACCTTCAAGTTCGTTAGAACACGGTCTGCTTCCTCGATGGTTCAGGTATATATTTCTAACTCTACTCTTCTTCGATCTACTTTACCAAAGCACTCATCAGTATTCATGCTCACTAAATTGGGGGGAAAATGTATAGGAGAGAATTTGCACCCCTTATGTAGATTCCTCTTTTTTCCCTTCTCCACTTTAGAAAACCAAGTTTGGAGGCTAAATTACACATAAGCCCACTGCCTTCATTCCACTTGGCGCCTATTTTGAGTGTTGGTGGGGGAATTTCTGTCGGGGATGCTTGCACGATGTGCAGATGTCCGTGCAGTGCACTTATGTCCCTGGTAGATTCTTGCGGCTAGAGCCTGTAGAGGTGTTACACTTCTCATTGGAAGTCAACTTGTGATGCCCTCTTCGGCCAACTGACCTGAATATGGCTGTTTTCTTCATCTTTCCGTCAAATTCCCTCCTACATGCATTTGATATCTTCTAAGCTTTCAACTCAACTTCTACACTCTCTGGCACTCACTTCTTGCATTCCCAAGCACTTTTGCACTCCATAGCAGCAACAACTTCACTCCATCACTTTAGTAGAGCAAGTGGGACAACACGATTGCAACAGAGGCTCGAGCACTCTCATTTTCTCCCCCATTATCCTTGAGTGATTTTGGTGGAGGTGGTAAGCTTCCCACTTCTCTCCTCTATTACTTGGTTGAGTAAGCACATTTACCATTTTGTAGTGTTTTAGTGTTCTTTACTGTATTGCTTCCTTTATTATACTATTTCTCCATTATCACTTTCTTGGCTATTTGTGGAGGTGGAAACACCAAAACGAGTGTCTAACTGAGGCAGGCCCCTATACAACCACCCAACAATTTTTCTCTTCTTTGTGTGTAGGTGAACATGCTTTTGGGAGCTAGCTGGCAAAAAAATTCATTTTAGTTATTTTCTTTAGAAACAAAAGATTCTTCATAGGTTTCAATAGGTTGAATAAATTCTCTTTCCATATTTCACAAAGATACATTTGAAAGAGATTAGATGACTTTTTTACCTTTTGTTTTTAGGTATGAATACTAAAGCATGACTATCAAGAGAGACATTATTTTTAATTTTGTCCAACATTTATAAGTGTGTTGATAAGTTTAATTCCTTAAAAGGCACTTTATTAAAAATGTAAATTACTATTCATTGCTTTAGTGCATAAAAAACTTTGGTAAATTTTATCATGGATCTAATCGTTTATGTGATGGTTATGTTTTTTCTTTCCACTACACAATTTTTCTATGAAGGGAGTGATACTTTCCATTTGAATCTCGCAAGAGGTACAAAAGTCCTCAACATTATTTATGTACTTTGTTCCATTATTTGTATTTATATTTTTTTAGTTAAGGTTAGATTTATTTTCAACTAGACCTTTGAATTCTCTAAATTTAAGAATTTTAATTTTGTTTTTAAGATAGTAAGCCCACATCATTTTATTGTAATCATCAATAAATTTTAGGGTACAAAGATCCACTATGATATGGGACTTGGAAAGGTCCCATTATGTCACTATGGACTAATCCTAGTAGGTTAAAAGAATTATCAATATCTTTTTGAAAGGAAAAGTGGGTTGTTTACTTAATATACAACCTTCACAAGCATTATATTTTTTTATTATGGGCAAGATAATCACAAGGTCATGATAAACCATATCATTTAGACTTTTTATATTTAGATGCCCTAATTTTTCATGTCAAAGTTGAGTATTGCCTTTCTTTGAGTGGAAAAATAAGTTTCTCTTGAGAAACCATTGAAAATACAAATGTTTTCCTTTGAATGCATTGGGTAGTATGGAATCAACATTTTTGATAAGCCAAGTATCTTTAAGAAGAATAATTTTGTAGTTTTCTTGAGGTAGTTGAGAACAAGTAAACAAATAACATTTATTAGATATTCTAGCTTTACCTTATCCTTGTGCTTTTATAATCAAGTTATCTCCTAGATATAATTTTTTATTACAATACATAATATTTGATAGAATATCATAAATATATGTCATGCTTTGATGCACCATTTTCTAGAATCCATTCATTATCACTAGAGGAAAAAAGAGTAGTAGAGAGATTGTTTGATTTTGATTTTGACTATAATTGCTACACCCTAATAGAGATTTAATAATTTTTACTTTGGGTAAATAATTTGTATTTTTTTTCATTTCCTTTTATGAGATTTTTGAATAATTCAAGTATTAACTTGATAGTTTTCAAGAGTTTTGAACCCTCATGCATAGTTTCTAAGATCTTCCATGCTTTACTAGAAGAGTCCTAGTTTATAATGTGGAGAAGAAATTCAACAAAATTTCTTAAAATAATATAAATTGTTTATTGATTTTTTTGGCAAAAAGTATTCACATGAGTTTTATTAGTATTTATTTTAGTAGGAAAATTTTCTATTTCATTCACAATGCACTATAGGCTTTTGGCCATGAATTCAACCTTTGACCCAATTTTCTAAATTATTAGAGGATTCTAAAGTTAATATTTCAAGGGGAAAATATGCCACATGAATCACAACAATGAAAATTCTTTGCAGGTAGCATTATTGTTGGGTAGTGAGGATGAAACCTAGTAAAAAAATCTTTGGGATGAGAGGGTTGAATCCTTATCTATCTATAGATAAACACAAAGTTGTTTGTTGTGGGAAAATGGATATATATTATAGGAAGTCAATAAAGCAAAACAAATGCTCATGCCTAATATGAATGGATCTTAACTACCAATGTAGATATTAAAATCTCATGATGCAATAATCAATGAAAGAACACACATAAGATTGAATGGTGAGCAAAGGAAAGTTGATGACTATTACCACAGTTTTTGTCCCCTTCTAAAACCATGTTCAATTAGTCTAAATTTTGGCTAAGTGTTGGTCTTCCTTGTGGTTTTCAAAAGTCCATCGACCCCTGCTTAGGTTGTCATAACCTCACTTTCATTCAATATACTGAAAATTTTCCCCTTGAAGTCAGTTTTTGCAAGTTTAGAGAAGTTGGTTGGAGTCCGAAGTACTTGTCATAACTTTGCAAAGTTTCGTTGAAGCTAAAGTTAAATCATCTCAGAATCTCATGGAGGTTTCAAAACCTTCATTGAATCTTGAATGAGTTATCAGAACCATCACTTTTTTCAAAATACAAGGATACTTCTTTCTAAAAAGTAGAACTATGAATGTTTTGATCAAGTAATCATATCTCAAAACTTAATATTGGTTGCGAAGCCTTTGTCGATCCTCGACAAGGTTGTGAAAATTGCTAATTCTATCAAAAAAGCGCTTCTTAGCTGTTCCTTTTCAAATATTTAAAAAGTAGTTGAGATGAAATGAAGATGTGAAAGGTTACACACGCCAACCTCGGTAGAAGGGTGCTAACTACTCATCCACTCAAATATTAATTACAAAAGGTTTTAAATTGGTTCGAGCCATTGAGGAATGCACATTTCGATTGAGATGGGAGAAAGAATCAAAGTAGAGCAAAGGAACAAATTCTTGTAGCTGTTGATTCTTGGAGGTTGGGACACATTAAAAGGTACTATTTCTTTGTCTAGTTAAGTTAAAAATTACTAGGAATTCTATTTTGGAGTGGAGAACTATACTGGCATAAGTTTCCCCTTGCAAATTATGTATATGTCCTAGGGTTTCAATTGCAATGAAGTATATTTATCAGGGCTATAAATATTGTTCTGGCTTAACCATCACCATGCCGAAAATAAAACATACCAAGCTAGTGCATGCAATTTTAAATGAGTTTTGGGACATAATTGGGAAATCCAACCCTCCGCCCATTACACAGAGGTTAATTGAAAGCGGGTTATTGCAAGTGGCTGCTTTTCTTGTTGCAATTCAATGTCCAGATTTGATAGTGGAATATATAAAACATTATAACTTTGAGACATGAGAGGTTAGAACCAATGACAATAGATTGGTGATGAGAATTCAAAGAGATACTTTTGCTTCATGTTTGAAAATATTAGAGAGAGAAATATTTGGTATTTGATATCACTTTATCACAAACTTATTTTTTAGAGAAGAAAGGATCATATAGGAACATGATTGCGAGAGAATGGCTCACCACACCTAAGAGGGGTAAATTCCAATTACCCAATAACTTGCACATGAACCATTTTGTAAACGAGATTTATGATATAATTGTACTCTTGCATAGGTTAAGGGGAAATGAAAAAGCTCATGAATTTGAAGAATGGATGTATTTATTTGTTCAAATTATACTTGGAGGGACACAATTCTTGGATTGGGCTCAACTTATTAGTGATTAGATACACCACATGATCATCCATTTTTGATTTAATAGGTTCTTCTGTATGTTCTCATGCTTGATTTATGTCATCACTAATACAAGACCCTCGCTGGGATTGAGACCAAGTCTAAATCCACAAGAGAAAGTTCCAATTTTTGACTATTATGACAAAATGCAATTGGGTAAAAGTTACTATCATCACAGGAGAATTACTGATACCTTTACCATGAGGGTAACTTGTGAAATACAAGGAGATATTGGTTTAATGCTTATTCCTGAAGCCATACTGCTGGTTGATACTTATGGGAGCCATTTCATACAATTCTAAAGGTTCTCATATATTAGGGTTGGGGGATTCGATGGTTCTCCACTAAAAATACCTAGGTATGCAAAAGATAAGTTTGTATTAAAATAAAAGTATGCAATCAACTTGCAAAGGTGAATAAAAGATGCTAGGAAAGAAAGAAGGTTGGTATACATTTTCCCATTGGACTTGGTTATTTCTCATGCAACTCTATGTCAGATGCAAAGATTTTGTAAAGGACAGTTTGCAAGTAGGTCCCGATTTTCATCACATTCCTGACCTAGAAGATTATTGAGCTGATTGTCTTGATGAATATGAAGTAAGTATAAGGAGTTGGATAAAATTGTCTTTGAGACAAATAAGGTCATTTAACCTAAATTGGGATATCCAAGATATTGAAGATGAAAAATTAGATTTGGTGGACCCTATCTTTATCAAACATATTTCCATTCAACTTATTGTGTCCACGGATCTTGGAGAATAAAAAAATAGAAACCATTGAGGCCAAGACTATTGTCATCTTGAAAAGAATAGAAGAGTGGGTTGCTATGAAGAAGGCAGAAAAACAATGTCCCCCAACCAAGTCACAAAGCACTTAGCCTCAGGGAGAGAGTAGCTAGCCTCCAATAACCTCAGGGATAACATCTTCTACTTCACATTAGGTACCATTAGGAAGTTAGGGTGGTGGAGATGATGAGCCTCCTAAAGGAAATTTACTCTAGAGAACATGTGGAGAAGATGTCCCCGATCCTCCTCAACAAGATAAGGATGAAGAAACAACTGAAGGAGAAGAAACAATGGTTAATGTCTCTACTTCTCCATCTCATGAAAGTACATCTTCTTCTCCTCCCAAATATTCTCCTATTAAAGAGGTATGTGAATCTCCTAGAGTTGGTCCTACACCACCTTCTTCTCCAAAACATAAGAATTCTACTAATCCTCCATTGGGAAGGACTTTATTTGGCTTCTCTAGTTCAAAATCAATTGCCACTCCTACCTCCTCTTGGTTGGAGTAGACATTGTTGAGGAAAAGAAAAATGGTTTAGGTGAGTCTCCTAGACAAAGATCTTGTAGGTCAATTGACCCAGAGAACTCCCAAGCCCAATAGATTGAAGACTACCTCTAGGTTATTGAAAGATGACGATACATGGAATATTTGTGTTGAGGTTGCTCACCCTTCAGTATAGAAAGAGGTTAGCTAGAAAACTGCTAGTGATTTCAATGTCACTGGGGTAAACTTAGGGCCCTTGACAAGAGATGGAGACATACATAACTTTCAAATAACAACAACTAGGTTGGTGGAACAAATTGCCAAAGACAAGAAAAGTAAGGAAGAATTAAAAGAAAAAATTAGAGTCTTGATTGAATGTTTGGAGTCCATATTTGACATTGCTCCACAACTTATCACTCAAGTTGAAGCTTCATTTGATCCATATTCTACAACTGGGAAATAAGTGGTAAGTAGAATACAAAATTACAAAATATTTGGGAAGGCCATAAGTGAGTGGACTGAAGATATATTGAATAAACGAAATCAATTCATCTCAAATATGCAAAGGGGGCATCTGAATGTATATATTTTGAAGATAGAGGTAGAAAAGGATATCACCTTAGCTAAAAACAAAGAGATGATATGAACCAAAACCTTGGGTGAACTCAAGGGAATGATGAATTTGGGACCTGTGAAACTAGCCAATGAATAGATCCTTTCAAATGTTGTTGACAATCGTTGTATGATGTGAAAAAAAGAGTGTTGAATGGAAGTTCTATGTTGTTAAACAAAGCTTACAAGGATTTTGTAAAGTATTAAAAAAGTCCAATGAAATCAATGAGGGGGTCTATAAGAATATCTCTGGGATTGCTCTACAGTTTATGAGGGAAGAGGGTAGTGGTGATGAAGATACAAAAGTTTTGAAGGAGAATATTAAAAAGATGATTGATGGTATCATTGATACTCAACCTTTCTATGTTGAAAGCCTCAGAAGATTCAACAAGATTGATTTGGTCTTATTTTAATTGACTAAGCTTGCAACCGCTTATGAAAGAAGGCTTGAAGTGGTACGAGATAACAAAGCAGTCTGGAAACTTTGGGTTGGAAATATCACCATTTCTCCACATAAGGAGATGCTAGCTATCATAAAGTCTTTCCAATATTTCTAAAAGAAGATTGCCACATCAATAGTCCAGTCAACTGAGGATTCTACCAATGAAGCACCACCTTCATGAATTTTCAGTTGCTTTCTTAGTTTTTAAAAGATATTTGAAGAGACTTATATTTTTAGGTAGTTATCTTTTAAAAAGAAGCGGTTACATATCCGATTATATATACTTGTAATTAAGACAAAGAAACTCTCTCTTAGCATTCTAAACTTGATATTTCAATTTCAATATAGCATGCAAGATTGGAACCTCTATTCGTTTGTGTGCATTTAGCTTTCATGAAAATAATTTGGATATCTTAAATTTGTGTGTTGAAGCTATTCTCTTTCAGTTATATTATTCCTATGTGAATGTGTGACTGTTTTATCTTCATGATTGGTTTCATTCTTTGGTCATATTGAATTAGAAGTTATTTACTTATATTTTAGATGGTATATACTAGTCTTTGTGCTATTAGTTGTGATATCTTAGATTTCATTGCATATGATATTAGAAAGTGTTCTGATATTCGGTTTATCTACCATTAGTGCTTTTTGGTTAAAAGATTATAGATAATTTACTTTAAAAAGTTTTCTTGGGATTTTATTAAAAATATGAGGGAGTTGTACCTTTGTAAAATTCAGAGAGTGGTTGTTTCTCATAAGGAATGATTAACTCGAGCTGCTAGAGACATGTAATGTCCCCTCCTAGCCTTTGAGCAATGGAGATGTCCATTAGCCTATTCCAGAGTTCTTGTAGGTTGTGGAGTTTGGTAAGGGAAATCAATGCCAGTCCTTTCTATGGAGGTTTTCGGTGTTTCAGGTGGGACTTTCTATTTTTAGTAGGGGCCAATTCCAACACTTACTGTTTGTATTAAGTCGCTTTGCTAATCAATTTTCATGCTAGTTTGGGTTTTCAATGTATTTACTATTTTTAGTAGTTACTAAAAATAGTAAGTCTGTTTATGTAACTGGTCCTGGCCAGGCTTCATTCAATAATGTCTTTCCAGTTTGGACATTGGGTTTTGCTAAGGTTTGATTAATTTAATATTTGAATTCCTCACTTAAGACATTTTTATGAAGTTATTTTATAACTTAAGTTGAGGGGTTGGAGGGTCATCAAAAAGTACCTTAACACCTAGTTCATTGACTTAAGTGTTTTTAAAGCAACAAAAGCAATTTAGAAGGCTAAACAAGTGGGACGCCCAACGAAGGTATAAGTGAAGATTAAAATAAAATTTTAATTAAAAAGGGAAAAGGAAATAGGGCATGGCTTTTTGGAGGGAAGATGAATTTCAAACTTGGTCGCCCTACTCTCTGATTGACTCTATATTATCTCATTTTGGAGTCTCATTTGGATATGTCTAAGTTGGTTGCGTAATAGGATGCTGCTAGATTTTCTCCGGAGGTCTACAACTTGGTGTTGAGGATGAAAACCCTCTTCATTTAGGAGCTGGTTTCGATGATGAGAGATCCACCCTAGTCAGTTGGGTGTGATTCCACTCAGGGGTCACTTTGTGCTTCATAAATATTCTAATTTTTAGTATTTTTTGGCAAGGAAAGATGAAGATATTCGAATATTTTTGAGGTGATTATTGTGGGTTTGGTGTGTGAAGCCTTGGATTCAATTTGGATTGGTAGGGTTTTGACTTTCAGGTGTTTTTTATAGGTTTTGCAACTTTTTCCGAGTTTACTAGGCAATATCATTACTAGGGAAAATTTTGATAAAACATTCATAATTTCATATTAGCTCGAGTTATCATTCTGGGTACTGGTTATTTGGAAGCTCCTATCCTAGGTGTCTCATTGCATTTATTCATTTGTATTTATTGCAAAGAACCCCATTTATTAGAGCAGAACCCCTAGCTTGAAGGGGCACCCTTGTTGGTGGTTTCTGGAGTATTTTCTGAGCATTATGACCTACTGATGTATAGGTCTATTTCTACTCAAAATAGGGTTGGTGGAATTGCATATTGTAATGTTTTATTCAAGGGTTTTATGGCTTTCAAGTTGGTGTTTAGATGGTTGAAATTTGGAGCTTATTGATTGATGTTTGAAGACTCTTTCCATGTTTGATCTATATTATTCTGAACTAATTTATTATATGAAAAGTATGATTTATGTTATCATTGTCAAAATAAATTTATTTAAAAAATTTATCTACTTGCAAGCAAGTTTCTCTATGTTTTTTGTACTTTATGTTAGCTATATATATGCATGCTTAAAAATAATGAATGAAATTTGAAACCCAAACAAACATCAACAAACATTTTCAATCAACAAACAAAAAAAAATCAGGGGAAGACATTACAAGACAATTGCACCTTTTTAAGTAAAGATTCAAGAATAATATCTCAAGGTACCAATCTATTAGCCACTTTATATTTTTTATTTATTTAATTTTTAAATTAAATTTATTCATTGCATGCCAATATATATAAAATATTTGCAGAGATTTTTTTTTTAAATCGACGGGATAATTGTTTTTATTTTTTATTTTTTGAAGATTGCAAATTTGGACGACCATATGATCATACGATTGGTGGCCTAATTTTTTTCGCATTTTTTTTACAATGAGAAAATAGGGCATACTTTATATGACTTTTTGTTTCTTGTCCAACCCGGATCCAACAGTGAGGTCCATTTTGTCCTAGGGGATCATCTACAACACTTCCCTCACAAAACCCTCATTTGAATGCACATCCAAGAAACCCTTTTGACCCAACATTTCTCTCCCCCCAAATTTGCAAAAAACCCATCATAATAGCAAACCCAAAACCCTCAGATCTGTAATGAACAACCTGCAAAACTCTCATATCTTTCCATGTCTTTCACTCTCTTATGCAAAGCCATAGATTCAAACTTAAACAATATTTTCTTAACCTAGGGTTATCCAACCAACACCTTGGATCTAATACAGAATGAAAGGAAACTTGTAGCCACATAAAGATTATTTCGATATAACCCAAAAGAGAAATCAATGCAAATAAGTATTTATAATCCACATGCAAGAGAATAGACAACATACCCATGGAAATATGACACAAGATATACCCTGAGAAAACCCTCAAGAGGGAAAAACTTAGCCTCCAAAAACATCCATGACTCATGTATTATTCAACAATAAACATTACAATACATGTTTAGTGTCCTCCATGAACACCTCTGAATCATCAAGCCCTCTACAAGCACTCCACATGAACAAGCATGCAACCACACATCCCATGCCATGCTTCAACCCTCAAAAATTCTAACAAGAGTTAACCTTCCAACCAACCAACTTTAAAAAACTACCATTGTGTTTGTTTTTATAGTAACAAGCTCACACAAAACCACCAAGTGGTATTACATAAAAGTATGTGACTAAAACCATGAGATTACAAAACCATGAACCCACATTTAATATTGTGTACTTTATTAAATTACTTTATCCAATATTAAAAAACATATTTTTACAACTTATATTTAACTTATGTCCCAATGTTACATACAACATAAAGTGGCCCCAAGAATGTTAACTCCTAGTGATGCATGTACTTCTAGGTCCCCCTAGGTGCATCACACACATAATAATAAATTAAACATTATAAACATTATGAAAGGTGTGGAACACCTAATTCCTAACACTCTAATCATCAATTTCAAACCGCACAAGCACATCTTCAAGAATGAAGAAATGTAGAGCAAAATATAAAACATTTCCTAGTCACCTTGTACAGTCTTTATGCAAATTTTATCAAAAGCACATGGAAACCAAGTAACCTTGTTGCATCAAAAAAACCTAATCAACACCATAAAAATCTTCTCAACATATCCATACTAGAGGTTGACATCAATGACAACACTAACGACAATATAGTGCAACAAGTAAGTCTGATCTAATTGATTATAAAAAAGTTCTTGACAAACATGCACATCCATTTGAACTTCTTCTAAAGAATCCATTTGGAACTCATCTCACAATGAGATCCATTTTCAATCTCATCTGGAACTATGTTGTTCTTTGTTTCCACATGTTCATCATTCAAATAAACATAATCACTTCCCTCTGCTAACCCATTTAAGGATGTTCCTTCCTTATCAATGATCATGAAAGAATCTATAAACACATCAATAAATTCATTTTCCACATATAGAAAATATGAACAGGATGGAGAATCTTTATTATTCAACAAGTCCACTTCAAGGCAAGGGTCGAGATCACCAGACGAGGGAGATGAGCTAGATATCCTTTCACAGTTACTTTCATCATTTCAGATGGATTCATTATCATCTTCGTGTGTGCTAACTATTTCATCTTCTTCCTTGAGTGGACAACCATTCTAATGATCTTCTATGGGAATGAATACCTCTTCAATAGTGATCAACCACTTCAAATATAAATCCATCCTTAAGAGGTAATCATGACACTCTATCTCACCATGTTGATTTGTTTGATGTATCGTACATCCATCTAACATAGCAAGTTCTGATAGCCTCAGAGCACCTAATTCCTCTAGTTTCTCATTTAATTGATTTTGTGCACATGGTATATCTATCCAAAATAAATTATGATCAACTGTCCCTTCATCAAATTGGTGTACACCTTGCTTAGAAGAGTTGTTCAAAGCATTGGAAGGAAACTCTTTAATTTTTGATTTCTTATGACAACAATTCTATGTTAATACTTCACCTCCTTCACTGTTGTCATTAATATTAAAATTTTCAACTAAATTAGACTCTAAATTGATCTTTCCATTATGCTCCAAATTTAAATCTATTTCATACTCTTTTTCAAATAAACCATTAAAATGATTTAATTGTTCATCTAATCCTTTGCTTATAATTCCATCTTGATTTAATACATCGCATGTCAGAGTATGACTGAAAGTAGATGATAAAGCCATAAAAATTTCATTAGAGGGTGAAACACTTACCTCCATGGTTGACTTTTACAAAGACCGACTCCTAAACTGGTCTTGCATAGGACTGGCTTGATTTGAATCATTAGAGAATGGAGTGCTTAGAAAATCTGGAATGATGTAGCTATTTGGTGGAGGTGATAGCATCTAGGTCTGGATGGTGGGTAAATCAACATAAGGCTACAAAGGTTGGTAGCGTGCAATAACAAGGGAATTATAATTCTCATTTTGGTTACTCATACTTCCATCGTCATGTCCAGATTGTGCTAGTAAGAGAGCTTCATTAAATGCATCATATAGGGTGGAAACGTCACCACAACGTCTAATCTTCACTACTAATGAAGCATTCAAACCCCAATAATAATGTTATTTTTACATATGATCATTAATAACAAGATTTAAAGCCTAAACTCACTGATACATAAAAAAGGAACCTGTAATTGAATTGGTAAATTGATTCTAGTGGTATTCTTTTCACAAATGCAAATTGAAGTGATGGATCTTGTGCAACCACATAAGGATCAAATTTGATCATGAATAAAATTTCTAACAATGCCCATGAATAGATATAATTCATTGGGAGATTAACATACCATTTCCATGTTGCACCTTGAAACGTTTTGACAAATAGTTGACAAATGATATCCTCATGCTGAACATGGAGAAAACTCACTAAATCCCTACAAATCCTAACATGATTTGAAGCAAATTTTCCACTGTTAGGGAAAATAAAGGAAGACTATTATGCATGTGATAAGGAATTTTGTGAATAATCACTAGTATACACAAAATGCTGCTCATCAGAGTTGGGTTTCCCTAAGGTCCAACTCACTCTAACATGCAACAAACTAGAAATGTTTAAGTGGCCCTCCTTTTAGAATCATTTCTGTTGATGACCAAATTGACACATGCAACATGTAGGCAAGATGTAATTACCCAGGTGATCGATTTAATGATCATTCACCTTTTTCAGGAGAGGTAAGGTAATTGCATCTTGATTGCATGTTGAATGTGTCAATTTGTCTATCAACACTTCCACTTTGCAATCATCCTCCTTTGCTCAACAAATGATCCTAGGTGGGCAAGGAGGTGGTGATGAGGATCATTTGGAGAAAGGAATGATAGATAAAACTTGTAGGGATGACGTTCAAAGGAAAACATAGAAAGAGAAGGATAAACAAGTAGAAAAAGAGGAAAATAGTAGATGTGCATTCCTTTCCATCACAAGTGATTCTTCTTCTCCCCATTGTCCCCATTTTTCTCCACCAAATGCACCACAAAAATCTCCACCTAGGGTAAGGCCCTATTCCACCTTCTTCACATGAGGTGCAAACCTCTAATACTCCTCCCCTTAGAGGAGCTTTGCATTTCACATCTCCTGGTACCAAATCCATGATGAATCCCGCTTCCACCTCATAGTTGGAAAAAACTCTCTCAAAGAAAAGGAAAAAAGTCCAATTGAATACCGTGATAAGGATTTTGTTGGTCAGTTGCTCTTGAGAACTCCCAAGTCAAAGAAATTAAAGAATACATCCAGATTGATCGAGGATGCTGATATAAGGAATATGTATGTAGAAGTGGCACATCTCTCTGCATAAAAGGATGCTGGACAAGTGACTGTTAGTGATTTTAATATCACCAAAGTTAACTTGGGACCTTCCACTAGAGATGGGGATGCACAATTTTTTTAGGTAACAATTGGTAGACTTGTTGATAGGACAACCGGGGACAAGAAAAGTAAAGATGAGTTGAAGCATCGGGTAAAGATCTTAATTGATTGCTTAAAATAATTGATCGATCCCATTCCTTAGTCAATTAGTTAGATGAGTGCTCCTTTTGATCTAGCTTCATATATGGGGAAGGATGTGGTTAGTAAAATTCATGGTTATAAAACTTATGACAACATCACATAATATTGGACTAAAGACATCCTGATAGGGGAATGAAATTTGTCACATACATGAGAAAGATATGCAAAAACATTGAAGTGTTGAAAGCTGAGATAGATAATGAGATTATTGCCTATAGAAACCTAAATTTGACCATTTCCATTTGGACAAATCTACATGTTATTTCATCTATGTCATCCTCTTATCCACATTAATTAAATAATATTATAATTATTTAATTAATATCGACTATCCTTAAAATCCTTTAAGGTATTTAATTATTAATTAAATAATTTATCCCCCTTATCCCCTTTCTTCTCTAAATTAAATAAATGGACTAATTTATTTAATTTAGTCACAAACCTTATAGAGATTAAATTTAAATATTTAATTCCCATAGCCCACTTCTAATCTTCCTTAACTTGCTAATCATATCATTAGAATGTGCACAATCCTAATCCATGATTAGGAGGTGTCACATCCTCCATAAAATGCAAGTGGGCTTTTAATTTTCATTACCCACCTAATCATTTGCCTAATTCTACACTTGCAAAATCAAAATCCAAAGATTAGCCTAATCTAATCCTAATTCCATTTATGACATACCCCAAGGTGAACCTTCATTAATGACTTTCTCCTTTTGAAGAAGTTATCCCCATACCCATATGGAATTTTAAATTTGATTTTTATTAGCCCAAGGTACTTGGAGGAATTTTTAATTGCTCTCCCATCCACAATGAATTTTTAATTCCTTCTCAATCCTCATGGGGATTATAAAGGAAATTTTAAATTCCCTCTTGTAACATCCTTCCTATGATTTAGGAGGATGAGAAAAGTAATTCCTTTCGACCCTTTTCCACTTCACCCCAAGTACTCTCCACATCACCCTAAGTATGCCACCTCATCATCCTCTCATTCCTCTGTATGATGACACTTGTCATCACGACAAGAGTTGAGATGCTTCAAGGCATCTCAACCCTTGATCTCTTCCATAGAATCAATCCTAACCATCCATTATCCTCCCCTCTTAAATGACTAAAACCCTTAGTCATTTTTCACCTAACCACTTTCATGCATTCAAGCTTTCATACCTTCATAGCCAACTCCATGCAATCTTGCCATTTGTGACCAAATTTGAGCAAAAACAAGGTGTTACATTGCTGAAATCATTGTAGAGCGCACATCCAACAACATTGGAGGGTAAATCTCATCATTGAGCTCAATGTGGACTTCATTTTCATGGGTTTATTGCAAGTTTGAACTTTATCTGGCCCTTATCTTGAGTGTTTGTTGTGTTCTTGCTTTTGCTTGGTTTTTAGTAATTCCTTGCATTTTAATAGGTTAAGAAATGCTTCACACATTTCTGGCATGCCCATTCAAACTAGTCAGACCCATGTCATAGGTCTACTAACCTATTTTGCAAGATTTTCATATTTTGTAACTTGTAAGTTTTAGCTTCAGAGGTGGATCTGCTGCACGGGTGGATACACCTAACATAGGGGCAGTTGCCTTCTTCAAGGGTGGACGCACTTCAAATCCAAACCCCTATAGTTCTAAGAAGTTTAAGAGGCAAATAAATTTCTAGATAGGTGGCTTGAAGGTTATAGAGGCGGACCTGACTACCACATAGGAAGATCCGCTGACCAAAATAGTAGTTTTATATAGAGGTGGTTGCACGAATTATAGGGGCGGATACACAACCTACTTGGGTGAATGCATTTTTATAGAGGTAGATTTGTGAGCTAGTACAATAAATTTCTTCAAAGGTGGTTGCACTTTTACATGGGCGATTATGACCTCTTCAGGGGAAGCTGCGCCCTATGCATAGGCAGACATGTAGGTAACATTTCGTTTACAATTTTTTAGTTCAATTTTTTAGTTTGTTGCCGCTTTATCACTAATCCACTAATCTATTATATCTATTCTTGTGAGTAGTATTAAATAATTACAACTTTCATTTGTCCAATACTGATGCAGTCAAACTACTAATCCATTTCTTGTAGGATGATTGGTCAAAGACTCGTGTAAGTATTTTTGTACTAGCTAGGCACACTTTAATTTCTTAAATGGTCAATTAACTTTTTCTGCTATGTTTGAGATTGGTTCATTGGCATATACTCTTTCCTTGTGCTACATGTGAGCTTAGGGATTAGAAACTGTGAATTGATCTAAGTCCATCTGTGAGTCTACCTAGGAGTGCTAGTTTGTGCATATGCTCTCCCCTTGCACTATGTGCGAGCCTTGGGATCAGAAATGACCAACATATCCTTCCCTTTAGGAGGCCTTCTTGGGGATTTCATCACCCCAAGGGACGACCTCAACCACGTGAACCAACGAGGTATAGAAAGGGGGGAGAATGAAAGTTGTACCCCAATCCAATTACGTCATGTCTAGTGAAGCATTGATACTTGGGTGATTCCAGGGTTAGTCTGAGTGGCTTAACTGATGTTCTCAACCCATGCTTGTGATGGATTGGTGTTCATAGATGCACCTCGACCTCTTGGTGTTTAGAGGATGCACTAGAGAGCCTGTATCGACCTAGCATAGGACCTTTCAACCATTGCTTATTGTAGTGCAGGGTACAATATCATGCACGAAGCTACTCACCATGTATCCCTTTGAGTAGAGGTATGAAATCTTTAGGGAAACTCTTAGGATTTCTAAAGAAAGGGAGAAGGTGTTCCCGTTGTTGCTTTAGGCCTGTGTCATTGGATCCCTATCTACTAACTCTCATTTAGTGACACTCCTTGCAAGTCTTGGGACATTAGCCACAAGGCTGGTGGGCCTATGGTAGGTTAAAAAACCCACCCAATTAATCTAGGTTTGTGCTACCTAGTCAGTCTTCTTGTGTATAGGTCAGTGATTTTATTTTTTCCATCCTGGTTTGAGTCAATATGATTGTTTCTATTTTCCTTTGCCATTGGGTCATTTCCCTATCCATAGGGAGATCCACTTTCCTCAAAGGAAACTCCACTTTGTCCTTGGGCGGCTGCACTTGTTACATAGGTGGCTACGTTGTCCCTCCATTTAGTCATCCTTCATAGGCCAATCTACTCCTTTCAGAGGTAGATACACTCTTCCCATAGGCGGTTGTGCTTTGTCCTTAGGTAGATATGCCATCCACCCTATTTATCCTATAGAGGCAGATACATGTCTACATAGGCGGTTGTGCTTCACTCAAAGGTAGATCTACATAGGTGTCTACACATACTACAAAGGTGGATATGCTATGTTCTTGGAAGATCAATTTCCCATACAAAAACCCAAGAGTGAATCCTTCCTACTAGTGATAGCTCTTGTTGTTTCGAGTCTGATTCTGTGATAATTTTTTTTTATCACCTCCTAATCTTCTATACCATCCATTTTCATCAGGTCAAATTTTCCAAAATTCATCAAATTATCCTCCTAATCACAAAAGGGCATCCTTAGGAATATCTAATCGTCATATTTATCATCAAACATCCAATTATAGCCTCCTAAGCATCAATTTGAGAGCTTCCATATCCTAATCAATCAATCAATCCACATCATCATCTTTACGCTTGCTTAGGAACCTAGTTTGTCCTAAGTTAGTAATTATCATTGGCCAAATCAACTTGCCTCAAGCGAGATGTGAATTTGTTGTTGGCAACACAAGGGTAGACAACTAAGAGGGGGGGTGAATCAGTTGTCACATAAATTTAAAATTATTAAACTTATTAAACTTATTCTTAGATCTGATTAATAACCATGAAATCATAAATCATCAACACATCAGAAACACACATAACACCAATATTTTTTTTCGTGGAAACCTTGTTAGGGGAAAAACCACGGTGGAGGTCAGTCGACAAGATTATACCCTGTTAAAAGTATAAAAGAATAAATGGGGAATGCACATGCATTTAGGTACACTTCCTAAAGCTCACTACTCAAATACAACAAGGCTTACTACCCAAAGGAAGACACATTGTCTTACATAAACATTTGGATTACATCCATAGGATTTTGAACTAAGAAAATAACATCTACTAATGCTTGATTACAATTCTGGTTAAGCACATGAACACCTGATCAATCTTCTTCACACTTCTTCACATTTCTTCACACTCTTCCTCTGTCTTTGAAATATTATAACTTTATTCATGCACCTCATGCCATCAAATGGTAGAAAAAATTGAGCATATATATCTGTAACTAAGAATAATATCATTTACATGTTGGCTCAACAAAATAATAGAACATATACAAACTATCGACCCAAATCAATAACAATTATCAATGTGAACCAACCAATGTCGGCCACAAAATAGTGAAGACCCAAAACAAAATCCTCGAACATGAAACACCTTCAAAAATTATTCCTCAAAGATCCACAACACACTAAAATCACCCTATCGGCCATGAACATGAAAAACATGAACACACAAAAGAAAATCACCAATCGCGAGCACAAAAATTGATGCAGACATGTAACACAGATAGAGAATGATCTAGAAACATCCACAAGCATCATGAATCACCACAGGAGCATCCACAACAACTAAAATTACTATAATCACATCATCTTCTTTCAAGAACACTAATTGAAGCAACATCAAAATTGTTAGAACATAGATACTCATAACTCGATCAAATCTTCATGCGGATCTCTAAAAATTTATGTGGATAAACTAGATATACTTGAGAAAAAACCCTTTAATCCACAACCACTGATCATCAATATACTGAGCTCGCTACCATGCTGAACTTAACTTCATCACTGACAACCTACAACTTGTTTTATTACAATTTTCTCAATATCCTCGACATATACAACCTCTAATGTCTTTAAGGCCAATAGTGTTGACATCAATGACAACAACATATCAACAACATCCAACATTTGTGTTGTAATCATCCTTAATGCTTGAGAATGTTTCCTATCTCAAGTACTATCCAATCATCATCATCATCATCATCTAGTTTGATTGAGAATATAAGGCTACCTCAAGTAACAATCGATTTGATCATCATCAAATCAAGTTCTCAAAATTTAATTGGAGCGCTATACCAATAAATCATATAATCGATCATCCTAACATCAATCCAATCAATCATCTAATTAGTCAATCAATAAAATATCTAATCACTTGCTTAATCAATCATCAAACCATCATCGTTTATTCGAGTACTCAGGTTCTACATCGCTTTCATCATCTAGTCACGTCTTTCATGCTCGTTGTCACTTGATCGTAGGCTAAGAAACTCATGGAACAATAGCAACAACAATCTCATCAATTGACTTATCCTCCTAATCCACCTTCCAATGGAGGATCTTGACAATCCAATATGTTGAGTCAAGGTACTAATTCAAATCACCCTCATAGTCGAGCCTCTCTTGAGGAAGGAATTGTGTCGCAACCTAAAGCCATTATAGAAGAGTATCTTAGCAATCCACTTAATGTGCAAATGACTGATTGTATCATTAGTGAACGTTCAGAATAAATCCTTTCCTCGTTACTTATGCAAGGCACTAGACCTCCACCTAGGTTTGATATGACATAGTACTTGGGTGTGGGTACAACTAGACCTTCAACACCTTAAGGTCCTTAGACTCCCCTAGTTTCTCAAGCTCCCTAAGCTCATCTTGAGAACTCTTGGTATCAAATTAGATTCATAAATGATGTGTCTATTCAAGTCCCAACTTCTCCTCTCTAGATTCCTATTATGGGGCCCGAATTAGACTCTAGTAATGCTCAGGGACCCACATTTGTACCACAAATTCAAAATTCTATCCCATAGAATATGCAAAATTAACCTCCACAAACCTCCAGTCATCCTTCTCATTCTAGAAATGTTGAGGACAATGCTTCTAATGCTTTGGAATTGACACCTCCACATACCTCTCTCATACTAGCACAACTAGTTTAAAACACCTCTCATGCATCCGCTACATCTTCATCAAAAGTTCCCCCTCCCATAAATCAAACTCCATAATTCAATCCTATTCATTCCATTCCACCACCACCTAATCCACCATTGCAATACCATCATAAAAAACAACCACCCTATTAGTAACAAAAATACAATCCAATCAAAAAATCCCAGAACAATTGCAATCCCATTGTCAACAACAATTCAAATCACAACTGCAAGGTAATGCATCATCCCAATATCAACAAAAACCACCACTCATATTCCAATCTTCTACCTCACTATTTCTCACCATGCTATTATCAACATCCCCAATCGTCATCTTTTGTGGAGCCTTCCATATAGGATACCTATCATCAACCATCCCCACCTCCTGCTACTTCATGACACCAATACTATTCACACCAATAACCCCAATAACAATCATACACCAATCAACAATAACCACAATCCAATCTGCTTCAACAACAATCTCATCCACCACCACCACCACATCATCAACAACAACAAACCTACAATTATCAATCCAATCCATTGTATTTCCAAGCCCCTCCATCTCAACCTCCTCTATCTTATGGAGGTGTTCCACAAGCTCCCCTGTAATATCAATCCAATCCATCATACTATCAGCCTCCCCATCACAACAATATAAACATACTCCAATCAATACCAACAATACATCAATTCACCCCCATCATCATAGCAACCTTCATACATTCAACCCCCATTGACATACACTAATCCACTGTTGGATCAATCTCATCTTCCACCACATTCATACAATCAATATGTTCCCCCATCTCAATCCAATATGGCATCTCCTTCCTTGTCTATGCCTATGAAGAAAGAGTGGGAAGATATGAAGGCCGCTCTTAGGGACTTACAAGCAGGTACATCCACTAAGTTTGAATAAATATTCCCTTATCCATTTTATCCATCCATTTCCACAACTCCTTTCCCTAAACACTTTTAGATTCCAAAATTTGACAAGTATAAGGGAAAGGGTGACCCACGAGATCACCTTCAAGAATTCTACATGCATTGTCAGGAGGTGCTATATAATTACAACTATCTTTTATGTTTGTTCCCTCATAGTCTTGGTGGAAAAGCATTGGAGTGGTTTTTACACCTCCCTTACGTGTCAATCTCAACATTCATTGATTTTTCAAATAAGTTTGTGGCCCACTTCTCTTACAGTCTTGAGAAATAATTGGATACAATAGATTTGATGCAAAAAATGTCTTGGAGAAACATTTGCTAAATACTTAAAAAGGAGGCGTGCTCAAGCAATCCATCTTACATGTCATATCCTTGAAAAACAATTGGTGAATATATTTGTTGAGAATATTCATCCAAAGATGACATATCAATTATGTCTGCATTGTGCATCTACCTTTGTAGAGGTCATTGAAAAGGGTGTCACTATTGAAAAGGCACTTATAGCTAAGGGACTAGTCAATATTTACAAGGAAGACAAAGACAAACAATCTAATGAAAAATCCTGCTATTGGAATAAGAACAAGAATGTAGTTAATGATGGTGTCATTGACACTAAGCAAATTCAAGTAGAAAGCACTTCCCAAGGCCATCAAAATACACCAATCCCACCCATAACCAATGCCATGTCAGTGCCTCAAGGGGCACCACGTCCTCCCAATCAATACAATAAATCCAATCAATAGAATGCTAAGCATAATTTCACTCCCTTAGGAGAACCCCTTGATGTCATTTTCCAAAGGTTGGTTCAAGCTAATTTTGTCACATATCCAGTTACCCAACCATTTGATGAGTCCAAACTGAAGCCCAATTGGTACAAGGATAACGAGTATTGTGATTACCATATGATTAATGGGAATTCTACTAATAAATGCATGAAGCTTAAGAATTATATCCAAGACCTCATTAATCAAGGTGACATAGTCGTTGAGAGTAACTAATCCACATCATCTAATGCTCAATTGTAGATATTTCGAAATGCCTTCCCAAAGCACAATCAAAGAGCTAGGTCATCTAATGCCAACAATGGATCCAACAACAATAGCCAAAACAACCAAACCAATAATATAAATTATAACAAATTTCCTTTCAATTATGATAACGTGGTTAGTTGTATCACTCAAGTTGATCCCCACATCTCCATGATTAGAGTTAAGGGTAAAGATCTACAGTGTGCAGTTACCACTCGCCGCACTCGCATATCCATTCCTATTCCATCTAATTCATTCCAACAACCTCCTGTGAATCAACAATATAATATCCTTGATCACCTCAGAAAGACTTGCACAAATATCTATCTTGGATTTATTGAAGTCTTCCCCAATCCATCAAGAAATTCCTACTAAAGCTTTACAAGATGCACATGTACCTAATGATATTGATCCCACCCAATTCCAAGATCTTGTGGGACATCTATCCTCCACATACTAGTTGGGTTTTAGCCAAAATGATATGCCACCTATTGATACCACACATAACTGTTCCCTTCACATTGAAGTCCTCATTTCAAAACATAAGGTGAAGCGGGTCTTAATAGATAATATTTCTGCTTTTAACTTGTGTACATTGAATTTCATCAAACAGGTGGGGTATACTCAATCTAATTTAGATAATCAGGTCATCACAATCAAGGCTTATGACAATACTGAACAAGATTTCAAAGGTACCATTTTCCTTCCCATTCAAGTTGTTAGTGTGAAAGGGGTACTTTATCTAACTAGTTCATTCTTAGCTAGTTCTCCACTAAAGTCCTCTTCACACTAGCTTAACTTTACATAGGGATAAGGTGGTTGAGCCTTTAATGACATGAGTTGTCACACCTCATAGGATTCCAACACTTGTCATAATCTGGTTGCATCCATCTCTCCCCTTGGCCTATATAACCAAGGAATTTCCTTTGTAATTCTCAATTCTTAAGCTGAATATAGCTTTGCATTCTTGAGAGGAATATAATTTATTCCTCCTCATATTTTTGGTTTTGCTTTCCTTCAGTCATTAGATTCCTGGTAGGCTAGTTAGCAAATCTCACATGGTATCAGAGCCAAATTTGAGTTGTGGGTTAGCAATCCTTTAGGAAATATGAGACTGTAGAGTTTTTTTTGTAGCACTGAGTATGCTCTTCTCTTGCACCCTCAGATGATCTGGAGAATCAGAAAAGTGTGAAGAAAATATCAGTTTCTGGGGGGTTCATTCATTGAATTGTCAGTTACAGGTCTTTTGAAGCTTCCTGGAGAGATTTTGAGTTCACCATTGAGTTCAGAGCAGCTAAGACAGTCAAATCTTCCCTTTACTTCACCTGAAATGGACACTAGAGGCTAGATATGCAACAATTTGAAGTGGGAGGTTCATTGCTAAATCTAGCAAGGGGCCATCATTTCAGAGCATTTTGGGTCAAATCTGACCCTGCCATCATGCTCAACAGACCTGAATTTTAAAGCACAAACATTTTATTTTTATAAACTTTTTTATGAAGTTTTCATTTTTTTTTAAATATTAAAAAATATGAATTTTCAAATTCGCTGACGAATTTTTAAAATCTCCAACAAACTTTTAAAAATTCCACCCACTTTTTAAATTAGCCGACGGTTTTTAATATTTTAATATTAAAAATTGATTTTTTTACACCAACCTTTTTAAATGTGCCAACAATTTTAATATTTTTTAATATTATTTTTTGACATCTACCACACTTTTTCCAAAATATCTTGCCGACAGTTTTTTAATAATTTTTTAATGAAAAAATAGAAAAATTTAAACTTTGTCAAAATTGGAGAGGAATTTGGCGAGTGGCTAAACTGGAGGTATACTAAATTTATCTAGCAAAGTGTTACATTTGGCAGAGTTTTAAAACTAGCTGGAAGACATCTATATTTGGTGGATCGCTAACTTTGGTGACATTTCTGCTAAATTTGGCGGATTTTTTGTTGAAAAGATTTTACCCCCTCTGTTGATGCATTGTTTTTTGAAGGCCAACTTTGACAACTCATAACTCTGGCTCCCGACCTCCAAATTCAGTGCAATTTTTTTTTTATTTGGCTAATTTTTTGTGCTCTATGCATTGGTGAAGACGGTTTCAGATTTTGGTGCATAGATTTTTCAGAAATTTCTGATTTTCAAGGACGACTCCTCACTGTTCTCATTTTGCAAACTTCAAAGTTGCATAACTTTTGCATACGACTTCGGATCGAGTTGATTATCTTTTTGAAAGTGCATGATTTTTCATGTACTTTGCATTGATGCTGTTTATTTTGTATGAAATTATACCAAATGTATAATTTAAGCACATGCTCATTTCTTGAGGAATTGTAAAAGCATTCAAATCCAAAAATCTGTAACTGCACTGAATATAAAGTGCCAAATCATTTTTCTCTAGGGGGGTTATTTGATTGAGTAAAGAAGGGGGGTCTCTTATTGTCTTTCTTCTTTAACCTCTCTTATACTTTGTGCTATGTTTTTCCTTCACTATGGGTACATTTAAGTTTCCATTTCTCATGCTCTACAACTACAACACATGGCATCAAAATGCATGGAACACCTTAATGCAACTAGGATATACACCTAATGTTGAGAAGAAGGTAATTAAACCCACAAATGATAAGGAAAAACTACTCTGGATGTTTGAACATACAAAAGCTCTTGGTTGTCTAAGGAGTTTAGTTTCTCTTGACATCATGTTTCAAATTCAAGACTATAAAGATTCACATGATGCATGGGAAAAATTAAAAAATCTCTATCGTACAACTAATGAAGTTCGTGGTTATCAAATTGACAATGATCTAATGAGTCTTGATCCAAATCCTTTTGATAACATCCAAGATTATGTAACAAAGGGAAATGACTTGAGAGCATAATGTAAATCATGTGGCTTAGAGAAGAAAGACATTCAACTTGTCTATAACACTCTAAACAAACTTGGACCTGAATTTGCAGGTTTTGTTTCTATCTTTCATACTCATAGGTTGACAATGGGATCCACATTCACTACACCTTCTTTTGCTTCATTTTCTGAAATGTTGATGCAAGAACAAAGTAAGCTTCTTTCAATGGGTCTTCTTAAGACTTCACACTCACAAGCTTTGATGGCTGGTAAACCAAAGGGTCAGAAAGAATCAAGGAAACCTGACAACAAACAAAAGTAGTTCAAGAAGAAGTCACAAAGAGATCAAGCCCAATCATCTTCAACAACAAAAGTTTACTCCAAGTCCTCCTCTTCAAAGGGGAATTTTCAAAAGAAGGAGCAACCAACTTGCAGCTACTACAAGAAACCTAGTAATGAGGAACATTCTTGTCATAAGAAGTAGATCGATGAGTTAAAACATCTTAAAAAGAACACCATTAATCTTCCTTCTTCTGTTGCTCCGCAATCCTCTACTCCTTCCAAATTAGGTAAAGGGAAAGAACATGCACTTGTTGCTATTACTGATTCTTCAAAAGAGTGGATTCTTGACTCGGGTGCATCACATCACATGGGTTCTATTAAAGAAAAAATTTCTTTGTTGGTGCCTTGCTCAGTGCCCTACATTCTCATCAGGGATGATTCTCTAGTGGATGTAATTGGGAAGCGTTCAATTGATACTGACAATGGTACCTTTGAGGATGTCCTCTGCATGCCTGATCTGTTAGCCAACTTTCTCTCTATCTACCAAATCACTGAGAATGGTAGAAAAGTTGAATTCATTCCAGATTCGGTCAACATCCAGAATCTTGAAGATGATGCACTCCTTGCAATTGGTAAGGCCAATCATGAGTCTCGCTTGTATGATTTCTCTCATTTTGTACCTGATTCACATTCAATTGAATTGCTCACCCATTCAAATGCTGTGAGAAAACTATGGCATGAGCGGTTTGGCCATCTCAACTATCGCTATCTTCAACAACTCAGCAAATAGAATATGGTCATGGGTCTTCCTCAAATCAATTTTTTAGATGGTGTATGTTCCAGTTGTGCCTTGGGAAAACATCTCGAAGACAAGTTTGATAAAGGGAAGGCTTGGAGGGCTTCAGATGTCCTTGAATTGGTTCATAGTGACTTGGCAGGTCCTTTTCCATCATTTTCCTTCAGCAAGGCTCATTTTTTGCTCACCTTCATTGATGACTATTCCAAATATACATAGGTCTACTTTCTTTGATACAAAGAAAAAGTCTTTGATAGATTTCAAGAGTTTAAGGCTCATGTTGAGAAGCAATTTGGAAAGTGTGTCAAAATTCTCCACATTGATAATGGCAGAGAATATGTGAACCATCGATTTGAGCAATTATGTACTCTTTAAGGGATTGATCTTCAATATACTGTTGCCTACACACCACAACAAAATGGTGTAGCTGAGAGGAAAAATAGGTCCCTGAAAGAGATGGTTGGTTGCATGATCTACGCTTGCTTCGTTGCACCTGCATATTGGGTTGAAGCTATCAACTGTGCTGCCCACATCCAGAACAGAGTTCCACATAAGGAATTAAAGAGAATCACTCCATTTGAAGCTTGGTTTGGTAGGAAACCTGTTGTGGGGCACTTTAGAGTTTTTGGCTCCCCAACATGGGAACATATTCCTTCAGAGAAGCACAAGGCCTTGGAAACTCAGAGTCAGCCTTGCATCTTTGTTGGTTACCCTGATGGTGTCAAAGGATATCAGCTAATGGATCCTACAAGATTTGAGCTCTTCATTGAGTGTAGTGTGCATTTTGAGGAAAGCTCTTCTAGCTCATCCTCTTCTCTTCCTTCCTCCACAGTGGATTTAGAGGATTCTAACATTGAGGATTTTCTTGAAGCTTCCTCTAGTCATCAAGTTGATCATGAGATTTCATCTTCCTCTTCACAGAGTTCAAAATCTCCTCCTCCTTCCCCTACCATGCCTCGTTGGGCTTGTCAAACACTTGAGTCTACAGGCGATCTTGTTGGGGATCCTTCAAATACAAGGAGGACTCGGTCACAACATCATGACATTCCACATTCCTACATCGCCGCAACTTCTGATCCACAATCATTTCGTGAAGTCTCTGGTATTACTGAGTGGGATTCCATAATGGAGGAAGAGTACAACTCCTTAATGCAGAATAAAACATGGGATCTTGTTCCATTTCCTAAGGGAAGAAAAATGGTTCGGTGTAAGTGGATCTATCAAACTAAATTTGTAGCAGATGGATCATTTGACAAGTATAAAGCACAACTTGTGGCCAAAGGTTTCTCTCAAGTACCAGGTATTGACTACACTGAGACCTTTGCCCCTATTGCAAAAATGAAATCCATTTGCTTGCTACTTGCTATTTTTGCAGCTCATGGTTGGGTTGTACATCAAATGGATGTGAAGAGTTAATTTCTTCACGAAGATCTACATGAAGAACTTTACATGGAGCAACCACAAGGATTCATTCAAGATTCTTCATTGGTTTGTAAACTAAGGAAGTCTCTCTATGGTCTCAAACAGGCTCCATGAGCTTGGTATGCCAAAATGGATTCCTTTCTTCTCATTGGGTTCTCCAGATGCCACTCAGATATGAATGTCTACATCTTATGGCATGAGGATGCTCTTCTCTTCTTGGCTCTCTATGTTGATGACTTGATTGTCACTAGGAGCACTTCATTCATCATCTCGACTATCAAGACTGCTCTACATGATAGATTTTCCATGAATGACTTGGGTCTCTTGCACTACTTTCTCAGGATTGAGATCACTCAATCCTCTTCAGGGATCTCACTTGCATAGTCCAAGTATGCTCTTGATCTTTTGTCACATTTTCATATGGCTGATTGTAAGCCTGCATTGACTCCCTTTTTGTTTGGAGTTAAGCTTGAGGTGAATTGTTCCACACCACTAGTTGATGCTACCTTGTATCATCAACTTTTTGGTAGCCTCATCTACTTGACTCATACTCGCCTTGAAATTTCCTTTGCGGTTGGAATTGTTTCATGCTTCATGATAGAACCACAAGAGCTTCATTGGAAAGCTGCCAAACATATCTTTCACTACATCTAGGGCACTCATCAGTTTGGGATTCAGTATGCAGCAAGCACAAGTTCAGACTTACTGGGATACACAGATTTTGATTGGGCTGGTGATATTGATGATCACAAGTCCACAGCCGGCTACATTTTTCACTATGGTTTTGGCCCCATTTGTTGGCAGAGCAAGAAGCAACATGCCATTTCTCTTTCTTCAACTGAGGCTGAGTATCGGGGGGCTGTCAATGCTGCCACTGAGGCTATTTGGATTCAAAATATCCTCACTAAAATTGGTATCACCTTTCACAAGCCATCAGTCATCTATTGTGACAACTAGAGTGCCATCCAGATCTTGAAGAACCTGGTCCATCATCAATGTACAAAACACATCGAGATCCATATACATTTTCTTTGGGAGCTGAATTAGGAGCAAGTCATTGATGGTTTTTTATGTAACTAACAAGTCAATGTATGAACCCCCCCCAGAAACTGATATTTTCTTCACACTTTTCTGATTCTCTAGATCATCTTAGGATGCAAGAGAAGAGCATAATCAGTGCTACGAAAAAAACTCTACACTCTCATATTTCCTAAAGGATTGCTAACCTACAACTCAAATTTGGCTTTGATGCCATGTGAGATTTGCTAACTAGCCTACTAGGAATCTAATGACAGAAGGAAAGCAAAACTAAAAATATGAGGAATAAACTATATTCCTCCTCATATTTTTAGTTTTGCTTTCCTTCTGTCATTAGATTCCTGGTAGGCTAGTTAGCAAATCTCACACAAGTGGGTCTTGCTATGCAATACACTACTTGTCATGTTTTTAACCTTGATCTACCATGTAACCTTCTCCTTGGCCGACCATGAATTCATGCCATGCAAGCTATCCCTTCCACTTACCACCAATGCCTTAAAATACCCCATAATGGAATTGAAGTCATTGTCTATGCCGATCCCCATCCCTTTGGGTACTGTCATGCTCTAGAGGCCTCATTTCCACATTCTCGACATTGCAAAGGAGTTGAAGTTGCACCCTCAAACACTACTCCATCCTCCTCTTATGTTGATACTGACACCCTCCTTACATCTTCCACTCAATCATCCATCCTTGAAATCACCATTGTCAAGGTCAAGATCATAGACAAGAGCTGTGAAGAGTATGAAATGAGAATTTCTCTTAATGTGGGTACCATGCCCCCATCTCCATGCACATATGGATAGTTCCATTAGGATCTCCTCAATAACACACACTAGTAATCAAGAGTATGAGCTCCAAGAATGTGGGTTCCACTACTTTTCAGTCTCCAAGAATTCTCTTACAAGAAGAACCTGATGATGATATTAGCCAATGGGTGTACCACGAGGAACCTGATCCTTCTCCTCTTTTGAAATACTTTCAAGAAGTCTATCGAGCATCTCATCGACTAGCATAAAAGGTCAAATATCAAGGAGGAGGATTAGATGTAAATGAAAAAGTATCTACAAGCCCTTTGAACTACCTACTCAACCAAAATGTGAAGGAATTGGTTATGGAAAGAAACAAAAACAACCTGCATTTTCACCTAGTACCTCGAACAATGTTAATGCAAAAACTGCTATTATTGAATACATCCATGAAGAAGATATTATCAAACTTTCTTACAATGACATGGATGCATCCTCCCTATTTGAATCAATATCTCTCTTTACCATTAGCCTTTCCCTCCACCATCTTGAATTGATAGATTGGGACCAATGAGGCACCACAACAATTGATGTTTTTCCTACTAAGGAGGCATATATACATTTTATGGGTCTAGAAGAGGACTATCAATTAGGCTTCATCTTCGAGCTTGATCAAAGTACCTACTTTGGGGAAGATGAATGCCCTAACCGCAAAATTAAGAAAAATAAAAAATAATCAAGGGTCTTTGTAATGCCCCCATTTTTGATGTCCTTCTTCGGGCTAGTTTGGTTCCGACTCACTATTTTTAGCAAGTTCTATATTTAGTAACTGGTTTAGGTGACAGTGTAGTGTAGGGTTTCTTGTTGGGCCAGTATGTGGGAATTGTCTGAAGAGCTTTAATGTTTTGGCCAGTTTGATATTTGGTGAGCACTTGCCATTTTTAGTAGTTGCTATTTATAGTAAGTCTATTTCAAGAAATTGGTCTCAGACTCTTAGTGTCCTCAATAGTGTTATTTTCTATGGTGGCATTCAAGAGCCTAAGGTTGAATTATTTAATATTTGTTTTTTATCAGTCACTTAAGTTATTTATAAAATAACTTTATAACTTAAGTGAGGGGGTAGGTGGTCATCGAAAAGTACCTTGGTGCCTAATGAGATAATGTTGTTTTAGAAGGCTAAATAAGGTAAAATAGTTTCCTTTTGAGCAAGACACCCCTTTGAGGATTATTTGATAATGTTTTAAAGTATAAAGAAAAAATATTAAAAGGTTTTTGGAGGGAAAGGATTCAAATTGGAGGTTACCCTAATTTCTCCTTCTATTCCTATTTAATCTGCTTTTTAGCTCTCATTTGGTTATGATGGATTTGACAACTTAAGGATACTTTGCTAGATTGTTTCTAGTTTATTGTTGCAGTTGGTTGAGGATAAAAACCCTCATCTTTAGCACTGGTTTTAGTGGTGAGAGATCCACCCTATCTGGAGGGAGTGATTCTACATTAGGAATTGCCATTTCTCTCAAGAGTTTGATTGTTCTAGAGTTCTAATATGAAGATTTGATTGATTTTATGATTTATTTAAGCATGCTACATTACCTCTGCTACAGTGCCATGCTATAGTACGTTGCTACAGTGACGTGCTATAGTACATTGCTATAGTGACATGCTAAAGTATGCTGCTACAATGTTAGGGATTTTGTTTTTGGATTGTAGTTGGGTTGAAAGGAATCTATTTGAAGCATATTGTCTACACTTGTGATGGTGTGAGGTTTGTGAAAAGGGTTTGTGTGAGTCTCTAGAGGCTGGATGTGAACTCTTAGGGACACAAATAGTCAAAATATCTATCGTGAGACTCCTTATTAGCTATTACATGTGATTTTGGTGGTTTGTATCACTGGCAATAGGAGCAATGAGTTTTGAAAATTTTGGGATGTGATTGCTATCTTGACTTTGGGCAGTCTACAAGCTATTTTGAGCCTATATCAGACCTAGGTGAGCATCTTTTCAGGTCTGGGAACTTCTTGTAAGTGCATCTCTTATTGTTGTTACACAAATAGTTAACATTTGTTATAAACCTTCTATTATTGCTACCATAAATAGGTCTATGTAAAAGGAAGTATTGAATATACATCTACTATTGTGTTTTTAGTGGAATATATACTTAGTTTTAGAATTTCCAGAGTCTGAGTTTGAAACAAAATTGCTATTAGCAATCAGACCAAAATATAGTGTAAACACATATTGTTGTTGTACAACTCTAAGGACAAATGCTTATGAAATCATTGTTAATGCTACTACAATCTGGGCTGTTGTAAGAAGGATTAAATATGTATTGTTGTAGCATGATTTTTGAGTACAAAATTTATGCAAATTTCCCTTGTTAATGCATAAGTTTGGAACATATCATTGCATATAACTTATCATGTATCAAGCAAGTATGAAGAAGTTGTGATTGCAGGGTTGATTTTCAAATCTGTTTAAGCATTTCATTTAATTACTATCATATGTCATGCCATGCAATGAGTTCTATTTTACAAATTGGAGCAATTGTCAAATTGAAATTAAACACAAAAAAATATCATAAAAAAGGGGGCTGGCCATTACAATGGTATCAAAGCATAGAGTATTCTTCTAGCCTATTGGGAAGTTCAGAGGTTGAGTTTCAGTTACAAATCATATCATCATTGAGTGAAAAAGAGTTGGGAAAAACACTCTTAAATGCAGGTAAGAAACTTGAACACCTACCTCAGTCAAAAGAGGGTCTTATTAGCACATTGGAGGAGATCAAAAGGTGTTTATACATGGTTAACAATTCACCTTCTCATTTTTTGTGACGTGCTATGACTCCAACAATGCATTCTTTGGGTAAGCCAGTGTTTATGGGGCATTAGGATAAAAAGGTGAGACTTCTAGTCACCAGTTGTCTTAGTGAGTTCATTAGGATTACAGATCCTAAGATTCCCTATGGAGAAGGAAAAATGAAGGAGGTTCTACATTTGATTGTTGAGAGTTTTTGTGGGCTACTCGATAACCAAGGCCCTTCCTTTGGTAGAAGGGTTAAGATGCTGGAAGTGATGGCGAGATTTAAATCTTGTTATCTTTTGATTGATTTAGAATGTGAAAATCTTATTATCTAGATGTTTCATTATTTCATAGTATCCATTAGTGAGGATCATGGATACACTATTTTTCTTATATGCAAACCATTGTGACCCTTATCATTGATGATTATGATACTATTCCCCAGCTCCTTGTATCTATGTTGATACCTATTTTGAGGAAAAAATGGGATGTCTCTACTGCTGCTTATGAGTTGGTCGAGAAAGTGTTCAAACAATGTGAAGGGAGGTTGAAGCCCTTCTTGGTTATTGAGGGAGAACCTCAAGGTGATTCTATGATGGTGCATGTGTTTGCTCATGTTGAGGATGTGTGTAATACAATAGAGCTAGCACATGGAGAAAGTATGGAAGGAACCTAGGATGACCTCTTTGGCACACATGTGGCTACCATTGGTGAGATTGTGCATGAGGGAAAGGGCATGGCAACAACCTTTAATTCATCTCTAGAAATATCTAGTGAAACTGTAGACACTAGTACCATGGTTGGCAACTTTGAGATCAAAACACACCTTTGGATGATAGTATTGTTGAAGGAAACATAGATGAGGCTTCCAAAACAATGAACAATGATGTTTATAGTGATGAAGACATAGGTGGTTTTGGTTTGGACTTCCAAGACTAGTTTATGGAGAGAGATTCTTGTGCTGACATGTATAGTGAAGAGTTGGAGAATGATTTATTCAAAGAGACAACATCACAGGAGGAGCATAGTGAAAATAGCAATAAGCCTCTTAACACATGGAATCTGGGTGTGATGGCACCTAAGTATGATAAGGAACCTGTTAGGAATGAATTTTCTTTTGACTCTAGTGTTGTTGCAACTTCAACTCCGTAGTTATGCAAGGATGATTGCATAGATGAAACTGATGATGTTGTTCTTGAACTTGAGAACAAATCTGATTTCACATTCTAAGTGGTTGACCTTAGGTAAAGACCTAGCAGCCTTGTTGGGCTAGTTTGGTTTTGAATCACTTACTATTTTTAGCAAGTACTATATTTAGTAGCTGGTCTAGGCAAAAATGCAGTGTAGGGTTTCTTGTTGGGGTAGTATGTGGGAGTTGTTCAAAAAGCTTTAATGTTTTGGCTAGTTTGATATTTGGTGAACACTTACTATTTTAAGTAGTTTCTATTTATAGTAAGTCTATTTTGGGAAACTGGTCTCAGACTCTTAATGTCCTCAACAGTGCTATTTTCTATGGTGGCATTGAAGAGCCTAAGGTTGAATTATTTAATATTTGCTTTTTATCAGTCACTTAACTTATTTATAAAATAACTTTATAACTTAAGTGAAGGGGTAGGTGGTCATCGAAAAGTACCTTGGTGCCTAATGAGATTAATTAATGTTGTTTTAGAAGGTTGAATAAGGTAAAATAGTTTCCTTTTGAGTACGACACCCCTTTGAGGATTATTTGATAATGTTTTAAAGTATAAAGCAAAAATATTAAAAGGTTTTTGGAGGGAAAATGATTCAATTTGCAGGTTGCCCTAATTTCACCCTCCACTCCTATTTAATCCGCTTTTTTGCTCTCATTTGGTTATGATGGATTTGAAAACTTAAGGAGACTCTGTTGGATTGTTTCTAGTTTATCGTTGCAGCTGGTTGAGGACGAAAACCCTCATCTTTAGCATTGGTTTTTGTGGTGAGAGATCCACAATAGCTGGAGGGAGTGATTCTACATCAGGAATCACTATTGCTCTCAAGAGTTTGATCATTTTAGGGTTCTAATATGAATATTTTTTTGATTTTATGATTTCTTTAAGGATGCTACAATACCTTTGCTACAATGTCATGCTACAGTTCCCTTGCTACAATACACTACTACAATGACATGCTAAAGTACACTATTACAGTGTTAGGGCTTCTATTTTTGGCTTATGGTTGGGTTGAAAGGCATCTATTTGGAGCATAGTGTCTACACTTGTGATGGCGTGAGGTTTGTGAAATGGGTGTGAGTTTCTGGAGGCTAGATGTGAACTCTCAAGGACACAAATAGTCAAATATCTACCATGAGACTCCTTATTAGCTGCTTCATGTGAGTTTGGTGGTTTGTATTGCTAGTAATAGGAGCACTAAGTTTTGAAAAAGTCTGTGATGTGACTGTTGTCTTGACTCTGGGTAGTCTACAAGCTATTTTGAGCCTATATCAGACCCAAACGAGCATCTTTTTATGTCTGGGAACTTCTTGTAAGTGCATCTCATATTGCTGTTACACAAACAATTAACATTTGTTATAAACCTTCTATTATTGCTACCATAAACAAGTCTATGTAAAAGGAAGTATTGAACATACATCTGGTCTTGTGTTTTCAATTGAATATGATGAGGTCAAAATAACCTCATCAATATAATGGATTCAATACTCAACCTTATACCTTTCAACCAAGCTTACCCTACCAATTAATTACCTTTAGGATAAATAATTGCTCTCTTTTTATGAATAAATGTAAAATCCTTATTTCTTGAAATTAGTCGAAATAAGCTAATTTGTGCTGATTTAATGGTTTAGTTCTTGAGAATTCCACAAGTCAATTTCCATCATCGATTACCATTCCAGTCAAAAAGGGAATTAACACAGGTTTCAACACTGTTGAAGACAAGTGAGTGGGCGCCAAAAATTTAGGAGCATATGTTATGGATCGAGTCTTCATGGTTTTTGTTATTTTCAAAACTTTATGGCTTGTACCGAGCCTCTTTAATATTTCATGTCATGGGCTTTAAAGTCCATTAGTTGTTGACAATCTGTTGAAGACTTTATTAACTAGAAAGTAGGATTTTGTTAACCACTTTCATATAAATATTTAACTATTGAAAATGATGAATATAGAAAAATATTGTTATGCTGCCATTATGTCTTTCTAAGTTAAACTTCCATATGAATAAAATGAGTTTTCCCACCACTCTTTGAATTACTGAGCAATGTGAATGGAGTTCTTGGAATGGAGTAGTTTGGAAAGTACCAGTGCATGTGATTTGAGATAGCTATAGAAACACCCGAGAGCTGGCTACTCGAGGGTTATAGATTAGATAGATAATTATTTTACATCTTATTCTATACTTTCTTTTAGTAGATAATAATTGAAATTGGAATTTATTTTCATGTATGTGTCATGCTGTTAATGTCAATCCTGCAGGTTGTAGCTAAGTTCATAGTCTCTAAATTTAGTGTCTGAAGTTCCAGAGCACCTTCCTTCAGTTGTTGTAGATTGTTAAATTGTTTCCTGCTAATTGTTTAGATTGTTATCTTTTGCACTAGATCAATGTTTCCTAGTTTCTTTACGAGTTTTACTTCTTGAACAATCTAGACATTCTTTAGAATAATCATTTCCATGCTTTCTAGCTTAGTGGTGATGCTTTTCAGATTCATAGTTTTTTGCTTTCTAGTTTAATTATTTTTAGTTTCTAGATAGGTGATTTTCTGCTTTCTAAGTTTAGAGGCTTTTTAGTTTAGAATTTTATTTAGTTGTTTGGTATTTAGGAATCTTGAGAGAGATAGTTGAGATGACTTCTATTGCATATAGCCTTTGGACACCACTCAATTGATATATTAATGTGTTTAACAACTAAAGTGTTAGGACCTAATGACAACCTATCACTTTTTGGCATCATTGCCGGGGTCCCTCTTTCTAGTGTTAGTAGGAGATATCTTGAGTAACTCTTTTAGGAATACAAATAGTCCTTCCGCTTCTTTTCTCATGGTCAGGAAATGAGGCCACCATAGAAGATTCATACCAAAACCCCCCCAATTGATGTATCAACAAGAAGTAGGGAGGAAGGAAACTCAGATCAAGAACTTATTGAGGAATTGAACCAATAGGGTCAACTTGAGACCTTCCCACATACCCCAGAAAGAGAAAACATAGTTGTCAAGGAGCATATTCCTTTACAAACTCCAGAACCTCATCCAACTTAACCAACTTTCGAAGAGAGTCACATTCTCTTCAACATCATGGGTGACCGTAGAAATTCTTCCAACAACAACAATAACCATCCACCACCACACACATTCACTTATCCTATTGCTATTGATGCAAATGACAATACGACAATGAAAAATATCTCACCATCCTTCTTGCCAACCTTTCGGGGTTTGTCTACTAAGGACCCTGATCAGTTTCTATTTGAGTTTCAAGTCTTGTGTTAGACATATGACTACAAGAATGATAATCAGAAACTAAAGCTTTTCCCTTTCACTCTGAAAGACTGAAACATGTGCTAGTTTATGGGATTAGCTTCTCAGTCGATAACCACCTAGGATGAAATGGAGTCTATCTTTTTGGAGAAATACCAAAGTTACTGTAGAGTTAGCGATAGGAAAGAGGAATTGTTCAAGATAAGGAAAAATGAGGATGAAAGTTTAGAGGATTACCTATATAGGTTTATCTTCTTATCCAAACGCTATGGTGGAGAAGCTATTAGTTTTAATATTCTGAAGACCCTATTCCTTAAAGGTATCGATGATGAAGCTCAGAGGAGCTTGGCCTTAATGGGAAAAGGAGACATGTCCCAAGTGGGACTAGACAATAGTATGAAATTGTGTCAAAATTTCTCTCAAACTTGAGGAGGAATCAGGAAGTCCACTCTCTTTAAAGGTTCCATGATATAAGTAAACTTCATGAAGAGCTAGCCAATTTCAAAAATGACATTCTTGTTTAGCTAAACACCACCTTAGACAACATATAGGCCAAAACATGAAATCCTGAGACTTTGTCTATTTACTGCCCTAGGTGCCGAATCAAACATTTGCTAAGGGAATGTCCCTTGGACAAAGTTGAAAAGATTGAAGTTTTTCAAGTGTGACCAAAATCACCCCACCGATTAGTGTGAGCTTATGAATGCCATCAAGAATTCCAAGGAAAGAACAACCCCAGTTGAGGAAGAAGTAAACGTTGTTAATCAAAGAACTGGAGGGAATTTTTCTTATGACTAGAACTCAAACCCTAACTGGAGACCCCAACCCAATTAGAATAAAAATCAATGGGAAGTAACCTAGCCACAAGCACCACCTCCAGTACCCCCTAATTGGGAACCTATCCTTGGGGACCACCTAAATGGGCAAGTAAATCTTGGGGTAACGCTTAGTGGCCTAACCAGCCTCAATAGTAGTGGTACCCTAAAACCCCATGCCTCAATGGAATCAACCTTAGCATTAGTTTTATACTGGCCCCAGGAGGATGCCTACTCAACAACATAATCTTCTACCACTTCTCCATAACACTCAACCAAATGAACAAGTTAACCAACAACCACTTCCGGCGCAACCAGTTCTGAACCCAAAGAAAAATTGCCCAAACACTCTAGTGTATTCTATCGAACAAGAAAACATCACTAGACTTAACACCATACACTATGGAAACCTGCAATTGAGGTTTGGAAAAACACTCTCACATTCGACTATTGAAGAAATCCTAGATGAACTTGTCAAAAAGTCTATTGAGAAAACCACAATAATGCTCACATCTATAGAACAAATCCATACACCACTCAACACAAGCCCAACATGCCATCTTCAGCTGGAGCTTCCAACCTACCTTAGGAGTAGGGGGGTTAGTCTCCAATAGAACTTTCAAAGGATCCCACACCTAAGGAAAAAATCAAAGCACCTTTTCCAAAGTGTCTGGAACCAATTACTGTAAAGGATACTCTAGAAATGACCTCACCCACCGAAACTGCATTGATACAAGAAATCAAGCAATTATAGATTGAAGTCCCTTTGCTACAAGAAATTAAGGAGATTCCTAAGTTAAGCTAGTTGATTAAACAATTGTGTATCAAAACCCCAGGGAGAAAACCAAAATGAATGACCACCGTCCACATAAATGGGTACCTAGCTAACTTGTTGGCTGGGATGACCAATACTCCAAAATATGATGATCCAGGTAGTCTGCTTATAACAATAATAGTTAATGAGGTAGCAATACCTAATGCTTTGGTGGACCTTTGGAACAACCATTAATGTGATGACTGTTGATGTGATGGAAAAGATGGGACTTACTAATCTACGCCCCACAACTACAGTATTATAGATGAAAAATCAATCAATAGCTATTCCTAAAGGCATCATTGAAAATGTTCTTGTTAAGGTGGATGGATGGGAATACTAGTAGATTTTTAGATAATTGAGTCCCTTACACTCAAAGACAGTTATCTAATAACTCTTGGACGACCCTGGTTGGCTACTATTGTAGCCAAAATTGACTGTAGAGAAGGAGGAATGACCATCTCACATGGATCTAATAGCAAACATCTATTTTTGTATCCTCCTGCCAAGCTTGCCGAACACAATAAAGTATGGATTGATGAACTAGAAAGTCCCAACATATAGGAAAATTTGACTTCACTGGCCATGGTAGTCATCAAAAAACATGGTGAAGAATTAGAGGATGAATTGGAAAATGACGTGGAAAGTCTTACTATGGATTCGAGCAGTGAGGAAATGAGAAACATAGAATAAATCCTAGGACACCTAATCAACATAGCTCATGCAGAATTTGATGATGCCAGTTTCATAGGATTACCTTGTCCTTTGATGAACTTAGTTCCAAAAACTCACCATTTCTTCACAGATGTTGCTAGGCTTCATAAAATTGTACCTCATAGCTATCCTCTCAACACCCTGATAAGGCCCGTGTATACTGTCACATCCAACCATCCATGAGTTAAGACCATTATGTTGCTACTAGGAAATTTTTTGAACATTAACAATTGGTTGACTGAGTCAGAGGAACATAGATTGTTTGACACCCTGGTGAATAGATCTAAAACATTCGCTTGGGACTATATAGATATGAGAGGAATGCATCACAGTGTGTGTACTCATCATATCTATACTAAGGATGTTTGACCTGCTCACCAACCACAACAAAGACTCAATCCTACTCTGAAAGACAACATTAAAACTGAGATTGAGAAACTCCTACAAGTAGGGTTTATCTACCTGATTTCCGACAGTAAGTGGGTGTCACCTTTGGTTGTGGTTCCAAAGAAGAATGGGAAGTGGAGAGTGTGTGTATACTATAGGGAGATTAATAAAGCAACAAGCAGAGATTATTTCCCTTTTCCATTCGTAGACCAAGTGCTAGATAACTTGGCCAGGAGGAAATATTTTTCATTTTTGGATGGATTTAGTGGATACAACTAGATACAGGTAGTAGTAGAAGACCAGGATAAGACAACCTTTACCTGCCCTTGGGGGAAATTTGCATATCGGGTTCTTCCCTTTGGGCTGTGTAATGCTCCTGCAACGTTTCAAAGGGCCTTCCTGGCTATATTTGCTGAGTTGGTAAATGAGTGTATGGAAGTTTACATGGATGACTTCATTGTATATGGTTCAACTTTTGATGAAGCCCTCAAGAATCTAGATAAGGTGTTAAAGCGATGTGAAGATCATCATTTGTCCCTAAGCCATGAGAAATGTCTGATCATGGTGGAACAAGGAATAGTGCTGGGACATCATATTTCAACCGAAGGGATTAAGGTTGATCCCAAGAAAATCGAAGTAATACAACAACTCAAGATTCCAAAAACCCATATTGATGTCAAAAGTTTCTTAGGGCATGTTGGATACTATCAAAGATTCATAGAAAAATTCAACAAAATTGCAGCCCCTATGTTTTCCCTCCTTCAAAAGAATGTAGAGTTCATTTGGACACCTAAATGTCAGTTATCATTTGAAATTATCAAGGAGAAACTCATCTCCGCTCCTATCCTTCAAGGACCTAATTGGAACCTTTCGTTCCATATTTATGTAGATGCATCTAATGACACCATTGGCGTGGTTCTAGGACAAGAAGATGAGAATAGGGGGAAATATGCCATATATTTCATTAGCAAGAATTTGATTCCAACATAAAAGAACTATACGACAACATACAAAAAAAATCTTGGCTGTAGTTCATGCAATCAAGAAATTTCAACATTATGTCACAGGATACAAAGTCATAGTGCACACAAACCATTCAACCATCAAGTACCTCATGAACAAACCTATGGTAAATGTAAGAATAATTAGGTGGTTACTTCTTCCCCAGGAATTCAATGTAACAATTGTTGACAAACCAAGGAAGTCCAATGTAGTCATAGATTTCTTATCTCAGATTAAACATGATGGAGACTATGCTCCGGTACAAGATGAGTTTTCAGATGAAAATCTATTCTCCATCTCTACTAAAACCCCTTGGTTTGCTGATATTGCAAATTATTTGGCCATTGCAGAAGCACCACCTCACTTTTCATCAAAATAGAAGAAATGTCTCGTTAGAGAAAGTGCCCCTTTTAAATGGATTAATGGGATCTTGTTTCGATGTGGACCCGACATGGTTTTACGATGGTGTGTTAGGGCAGAAGAGACCTACAATATCCTTAGAGCTTGTCATGATGATCCTTCAGGAGGGAATTATTCTGCCAAGAGGAAAACTCACAAGATTTTGGGAGCAGGATACTACTGGCCTTCAATACATAGGGACATCAAGAAATACATATGCAGATGTGATGAATGCCAAAGGGTAGGAAGACCAACTACATCTAATGAAATGCCCCTGCAACCTTAGGTAGTCCTTGAACCATTTGAAAAATGGGGATTGGATTTTATCAGCCCTATAGACCCCCCTTAACAAGGAAAAGAGTACATTTTGGTATGTACCAACTACCTGAATAAGTGGGCAGAAGTGCAAGCCCTACATGTTGCTAGGGAGGAAAGGGTAGCTGATTTCCTTTACAATAGCATTTTCCTTTGATTCAGAGCTCCAAGGAAAATTGTCACAAACCAGGGCCCCCAGTTTATGTCTAAAGTTTTGTTAGCATTCATAGATCATTTCCAAGTCACAAGAAGTCCTCACCCTATCACCCATAGGTGAATGGACAAGTAAAAGTTACCAATAGGGAATTGGAAAACATTTTAACAAAAACAATTTCATCAGGAAGAAAAGACTAGGCTAGGAAACTACCGAAAGCTGTCTGGGCCTACAACACCACTTGGAAATCAACTAATAGAGTTCCTACAAGTTAGTATTTGGGAAGAAGCCCCTCTTCCCCATTGAATTTGAACTCCAAACCCTTAGAACAACCATGGATTTGGGTATGGATCTTAAACGAGCCCAAATTAAGAGTTTTACAACTTAGCAAATTGGACAAACTCCGTATGGATGCCGTCCATCAAACTGAATTGGTCCAACAAAAACACAAGGTATGGCATGATAAAAATATCAAGGAGAAAGAATTCCATACTGGGGATTGGGCATTATTGTTCAATTCTAGATACAAGGATCATCAAGGGAAACTCAGAATACACTGGCTTGGACCATACAAAATTTCTGAAGTATTTGCCAATGGTTTAGTCCAGTTGAAACCTATTGATGGTGATACCTAAACTTCTAGTTAATGGGCACCGATTACATGTTTACCATAAGCCTGCTAATAAAGAAGAATTTAAAAAAATGGTAGAAATGCAGGGAGAAATCCAATGCATTGACTCTCCTGAGGTAGGGTCAATATAGTTTTTCCAAAATAAATAATGATAAAAAATAATAATAATAATAAAAAATTCATTTCAGAATGTTTCTTCAATTTCTTCATCAATTTCATCATTTGGACTTGGCTAAATTTTGTCTATGTTTTGTAGGATTTCATCTTTTTGGAAAACACAATTTCGACACACCCTACTACGATGATTTGAAACTGGTCAGCGTAGTTGCTGTGATGCTTTGGAACTTGTACAATGGACTTGTCCCGCTCCTCATCCTGATCCTACATTCTGATGCATCACACAACGATGCTTCAAGAAACCAAAGGCCAAAAATGTCACATCTTTCTTCCTTCTAGTGGCATCTTCCAACAATGCTTCATAATTTTGCTGTTTTCTTTTTCTGGAAGCATCTTTCAGCGATGCTCCAGAATTTTCTTGAGTGCTCCAAAAATTTGTTCGGTTACTCCAAAAATTTTGGTTGCTGCTCCAGTTGCATCTTTTGATGATGCTCCAAAAATTTTGGTTACTGCTCCGGCTGCATCTTCCTATGATGCTCCGAAAATTTGGTTGCTACTTTAGCTGCATCTTTCGATGATGCTTTGGAAATTTTGGTTGTTGCTTTGGTTGCATCTTTTGACAATGCTCTAGAAATTTTGGTTGCTGCTCCAGCTACATCTTCCCATGGTGCTCCAAAAATTTTGGTTGCTGCTCTGGCTGCATCTTTTGACAATGCTCCAGAAATTTTGGTTGCTGCTCTGGCTGCATCTTTCGATGATGCTCTAGAAATTTTGGTTGCTGCTCCGGTTGTATCTTTTGACGATGCTCCATAAATTTTGGTTGCTGTCCCAGCTGCATCTTTCGACGATGCCCCAAAATCTTCAATCTTGTTGCTGTGTTCCGACATCTCTCCACGATGTTCTAGAACTTTCTTTTCCTCTACTTTGGTTGCATTTTTTGACAATGCTCCATATTTTTGTAAGCTTTTTCCTTTCCAGTATTTTGATTTTTCCTAAGTTCTATGCATGTCCATCACTTGATTCTCGTCCACCTCAAGATCTAATCCCTAATAATAATTCTGCCATATCATAATAAATATTTTGATAATAAATGAAATTATTATGACATCCCTTTTTGTCATAATAATTTTTGCCGCCATTTCAACTATCCCATCCATGTCATTATTATCTACTGCCACCCTCACCAAATCATATGACTATCCAATTACGTCAGCACAGGTAACGGACATTCGATCTAATGACAAGATGTAAGGTGTGTGAATTTATTTACTTAAAAGTTAGTACTTATTTTGAATAAAGGCTAATTAATTGACATGAACTATTCCTTCTTGCAATTTTGAACTTGTGCCATCGCACAATTACTAAAAGTATGACAATGGTTGCGTAATTCCTCATGAAAACTCATCATAATTACTCAATAAGGTGACAAGAAAGGTTATTAATTCCTCCTCCATTGGGTATATCGACATGCATAATTTCTTTTTCATTTGTAATTCAGCAAGGTATTATAGAACTCTGCAAAATTTTGCAGAGTGGAAAGGAAAGAAACAGAGAAAAATGGGAGGAGCCAAGAAAAAGTTCGAACCAACTTCTATAGCTCAATTATTGGCATTGGGCAATATTGTGGCTCTATTTCAAAAAGTCGAGTGACTGGAATTCATGAAACAGTTTGAAGGGTATACAAAGCAGCTTATAAAATAATTTATTGAGAATTTTGCATATGGGCAGACCCTGATGTGTGGCAAACGATTTTGGGTAAGTATGAAAACTATTGCTCGTCTTTCCGGTCTTGAAAATAAGGGAATTGATTTGAATGAAAATGCCAATTTCACCTATCAAAAAATGGTAGAACTATTTCATAGGGAAGGGGAGCCCCAACCCGTAATGACCATAAGTACCAAGGGACAAAATAAAGGTTTCCATAGAATGTCTCTTCTAGAACCCTGGAGGACTGTTGAGGGACATATAACTACAGTAGTGGGACCCCATTTTCTCTTGTTAATTCATTTGCACCACGACATTGAAGACCCTTCTCTTAGGGTTAATCTACCAGCCTTCTTGTGTCATTCAGTCACCTCTATGATATAAAAATAAAAAGTTGGGATAGGGCCCCTCAAACATCACAGTCTCATACAGTTGATATGCAAATATCATTTTCGCAAAAAACCAGAAAAGAAGTGGCAAAGGTTCTTGTGAAAATTTGAAAAAGTGGAATTTGAAAGACCACTTGAGGAGGGAGAGTCCTCCAAACAAAAAGAACAACTTTTAGAAGAACTTGTTGGAAAAACAAGGACAAACAACTGAGAGGGGGATGAATCAATTGTCACAGAATATTTAAAATTTTCAAACTTAACTTAATCTCAAATTTGATGAATGAACAATAAACCATGAACAATCAACACACAAGAAGCACAAAGAACACCAAGATTTTTACGTGGAAACCCTGTTAGGGGAAAAACCACAGTGGATGTTAGTCCACAATATTATACCCTGTTAAAAGTATAATGAAAAATAATGGGAATGCACATGCATTTAGGCACATTGCCTAGAGCTCACTACTCAAATACAAGAGGAATCATTGCCCAAAGAAGAGAAATACAGATTAGATCCATAGGGTATGAACTGAGAAAATAACTTCTACACAAGCTTGATTATAGTTCCAATTAAGCACAAAAAACCTTCTTCACACTTCGCTCAAACTTCTTCACACTCTACTCTGCAATCAAATGAATATATCAATATTCACACAATTTCTCTTTCTCTAGCTTTCCTTCACACCACACACACACTAAATTCGCTCAAACAAACACTCTTATATATCCGCAACATGAAATTACATCAAAAACTTTGTTGGCCCAAATTTACAAATAAATTTTTAATGCGAATCATACACCGTTGGCTAATATTATGATGCGACCCAAAAAAATATCTTCGAGTGCGCCAAACATTCAAATTTTAATTTTCAAGGATCCACAACATGTTATAACCATCATGTCGGCCAAGAACATGAAAACTCAAAAACTTGTGAGAAAAATATTCAACCACGAGCGCACTGATCAATGCGGACGTACAAAAAAGATGGAGAATAACATAGAAGAATCCACAAGCAACAATAAATAACAGAGAAGCATCCACATCAAAATAAATTACCAGAATTACATAAACTTCAATTAGAAACCACATAAATATTGTCAGAACACAACTGTTCATAGCACGATCAAATCTTCATGCAGACCTCTAAAACTTCTGGTAGATGAACTAGATACTCTCAACAATAAACCATTTATATCACAACAAGTGATCCTCAACGTACAAAACACTACACCTTCATGAACTTCATTGTTCCACTGGCAACTTGCAACTCTTCCTTTTAACAATCTTCTCAATATCCTCGAAATATACAACCTTCACTGCAACAATGCTAATAGTTTTGACATCAATGACAACCACATATCAACAACACAACCACAAAATCCAACAATGTCCCCCTTTGGCATTGATGGAAACACATGATGTGAAAAATACCATCAACACAACTACTCCCCCTTAGGTTTTGACTCTTTTCCTCAATTGCTCTTCTCCCCCTAAAATGATTTTTCACATTGTTCTTCTCCCCCTTTGACTTCAATGGAAAAGATGAGCATTAAATTCCTACATACAAGCTTTGAACCACATATCTGCACATCTGACTAATCCCCCTGAGTAGTAGCCACAAAAACGTCAATCCGGATCAGGAAATATCTATGAAGCACACAAATTGATGCAAGTAAACGCATCTTTAGTTCATATCAAGAGGGGTAATTACCCATAGCATCCCTTTGAGATACTCAAAAGTATCCTTTGGAAATGGATTGGTGAAAATGTCTGCAATTTATTCTTTGGTAGGCACATATTCCAGTCTGACTTCTTTCTCATTCACTTTCTCCCTCAAGAAGTGAAACTTGATTGATATATGCTTAGTCTTAGAGTGTAGCACCAGATTCTTTGATATGTTTATTGCACTTGAGTTGTCAGAGTATATGACAATAGGTTCATCATATACTACTTTGATATCTTTCAACATCTATTTAATCCACATCGTGGTATGTGCGATCATCGTGCAAAAAATAGGCCCTTAAGTGGCAAAAAATTCAGAAAAATCCTGTTAGGAAACTTGACGAAATATTTGAATAAGTTATCTATATTATTTCAAAAATATGTAAGAATAGAATTTGTAGAAAATTGAATGTAGTTTCTAAAATACTAGGTTTATTTATAAATAAATAAAATCTATTTGGTGAAAATTTGAAATTTCAATGTAGTAGTACTTAAATTTTAGGAAAAAATAAGAAGTAGGTGTCCGGACCACCCTAACCATAATAAAATGATAATATATTTTTTGTAGGATTTTATATATAAGTAGAGGACTGTCCGATGTGATGCATATTTGTTTGTAATTTTTCCAAGTATATAATTAATTATGAATTTTTATTACAACTTTTAGAAAATATAAAACTCGTCTCAATTGACCACCTTAACTTGGTCAAACTTCATGAAATTTAATTTTTCTTTTTAATCCTATAGTATGTAAAGCATAGAATGTGACGATGTTTCGATTCAAAAATATGATACCGCTTGAAATTTATAGATGTTTTTCAATCAGCCTATCGATATTTTAGTCATAATTCTAATAGAAAATGAATAATAATTATTTATTAAATTCAAATTAAATCATAATTTATATTTTTGGAAATCTGAGAATCTCCTCTAAAAACCCTTTTCGTTTCATTAATTTTGGGTGAAAAAAAAGTCGTCAGCCACATACCCCCATAATATTGCCACTTTTTGGCGCACCATGATCCTGCACATACCCATCACTTGAGTGCAGTTATTTGCAGCAGCAATATAGTCCACCTCATCAGTAGATAGAGAAATAGAATTCTAATTTTTACTCAACCATGACACCAGCCTCTTCCCTAGGAAGAAGGTACCACCACTAGTACTCTTCCTATCATCTACATCTCCTACCCAATCTGCATCAGTATATGCATTCAAAGTAAGATCATCATCCTTAGGATACCAAAGCCCAAAGCCTAAAGTGGTGCAGGAGCACCTAGGTAATCAAGAGCTTTTGGAAATGAGTTTTTTGTTTTGTTGTGCCTTTATGGAATTTGGTTGATCTGGATGATGTTATTTATGTTTCCTTATAAGGTTATGTTGACCATTGTTGATGCTAAAAATAAAGTCTTGTCATTTGAGCAATTTTTGAAGTCTTGTCATTTGAGTAATTTTTGCAATTTTTGCAAAATAATGCCTAAAATGAGTTTGTGTGGCCAAGAAGTACCTATGGTTGTTTTAACTATTTGAAGAACCTTTAAAAAGGTTGCCTCAAACTTATTGAAAGGTTGGAAGCTTGAATGTATAGTCTGTCATTTGAAAATTCAAAGAAAAATAGTGTTTCTGAGCATTTTTACGAATTTTTGCTTCTAAATAGCACCAAAATGGATTGAATCTGTTTCTATGTTGAGTGTATGATGTAGAGTGAAACCATTACAAGCTTCTTGTAGCTTTTAGATATTTCTTCCACTTGTTTTCTTGTGTTTTTGTAAATATTTTGGTTTCTTGGTGTTTGCTGGCCTAAAACAGGCAGTGTTGAATAAATGGAGGCTTAGAGCACCTTCCCACCGTACAAATCGTACGACCTTTTGGGAAATGTGCCCTAACTCCATGCTTGTACATATGGTAGTTTGTAGGAGTTGTGTGGATGTAGGATGTGCTAGCATGATGATGCCCTAGGCGAGCCAGTGTAGGTCCGGCTAGGAAAAACTTGTTGTGCAGGTCACTTGATTTGCAGGGGTGATCAGTTATGGAGGATTTTCTTCTGGGAGGAGTTAGGGTGGTGTGTTACCATGTTACTACATGAAGGAGAAGGTTCCTTTTATTCATTTGGTGTGTAAACTCATTTGAAGTTTGAAAATTGCCAGGACAGACTTGAAAACCCTAAAGATTGGCCATTTTTAGGTTTGAGTACTGTACGGCCAGATAGGGCCCAAAACCTTGAAAATATTCGAGAAGGCTTAAAATGGATCAGAAACCTTGAAGACAGCTTGGGGATTCCTTTTGAGCTTTGAGAGTTATAACCTGTTTTATTGGTGTAGGAGACCTAATAGGGGCTCAAAGGCTACTAGCCTTCCAAACCCTAGGAGTAGGTGTCTTGCAAGTGATGGTTAGATGAAGACTTGGTGAACCTTCAGAAACCCTTGGAGGATAGTTTGAGGCCTTTTAGAACATTTCTGCACCCCTGCAAGAACAAGTGGAGTGTTGAGGAAAGATTAACCTTTAGGAAGGATTAAGGGTTAAAGGAAGAATGGAGGAATTGCATCAAGGATAGCTTGATTGTTGAAAATTGACAAGGTAGAGAGGTTGGCTAGGAGAACCAGGGGAACCTAAACAAGGAGTTCCTATAGGTTAAGGTGGAGCAGCATAACACCGAGGAGGTCTTCCAAGTGAGACCCAGAGCAGGAATCAGTGATTGATTCCTCCAACCCCTCTCCCTAACATAAAGTCAACTGTCCCTTTCAGATATTTGAAGATTCTCTTTACAGTAGTCACATGAGATTCTTTTGGATCAGCCTAAAATATAGCAACCATACATACAACATTCATAATGTCTAGTATAGTCTGAGTTAAATAGAGAAATCCACCAATCATTGACCTATACTGTGTTTGATTTTCCTTAGGAGAATCATCATTCTATGTTAAGTTACATCTGGTTACCATTGGAGTACCAACAGGCTTTGAGTCATCCATGTCAAACTTCTTCAACAACTCTCACATATTTAGACTGAGATATGAAAATTCCATTGTCTAACTGAGTAACTTGCAATCCCAGAAAGAACTTCATCTCTCCAATCATACTCATCTCAAATTTACTCTTCATTTCATCAACAAACTTCATACATAGATTATCATCTCCTCCAAAAATAATGTCATCAACAAAGACTTCAATAATCAATTCTTTATCATGATCCAACTTGAAATACAAGTTGCTATCAACAATACCTTTATTGAATTCAAGCTTTAATAAATAGTTATCCAGTCTAGCATACCAAGCTCTAGGGACTTGCTCGAGTCCATACAAATCCTTCTTTAATCAACAAACCATGTCTTCCTTTTCAGTCAATTGGAATTCATCTGGATATTCAACATATACTTCTTCTAGCTCACCATTCAGAAAAACTGACTTTACATCGATTTGATAGACTTTATAGTTCTTATATGCAACATAAGCAAGAAATAGTGTAACAACTTCAATTCTAGCAACAAGGGCTAAGGTTTCTTCAAAATCAATACCTTCCATTTGAGAATACCCTTTACATACTAGTCTTGCTTTATTCTGGACCACTTCACCTTGTTCATACAACTTATTCCGATAGACCCATTTAGTACCAATCACATTTTTATCTTTAGGTCTGGAAACAAGTATCCATGTATCATTCTTTTCAATCTGCATCAACTCTTCCTTCATAGCTTCCATCTAGTGTTCATCATTGCAAGCTTCATTGACATTTTTAGGCTCAATTTTGGAAATCAGGCAATACTCTTTTGCAATCTTTCTTAGTTTGCACACCTTTATTCTTGTCTCTTATAATTTTATTTTTAGAATGATTTAACTTTACATACCTCAGAATTTTAGGATTCTCTCAAACTTTTGGTTCTTCTATTCCTTCTTCTGCACTTACACTTGTCTCTCCTTCGTAATTTTCTTGATTTACCGGAATAAATTGAAATTGTTTTACCATAACATATGGAACAATTTGAAGTTGATTATGTGTTTGAGAATTTTTCCCTTTTTTTGTACTGTCTTCCTGTTCATCTGAATCATATCCACCGTATCTAGATGATCTAGCAGAGTCCTCATCAACTCTGACATTTTCACTTTTAACCGTTTTTCTCAATCTTCTGTTATAGCACCGGTAGGCCTTGCTTTTAGTAGAGTAACCTAGAAATATTCCTTCATTACTTCTTGCATCAAAATTTCCTATGTCCTCATCTCTCTTAATATAACGCTTGCTTCCAAAGATCTTGAAATATTTAACAATAGGCTTATAACCAAACCATAGTTCAAAAGGAGTCTTACCTTTATTACCATTGACATTTACCCGGTTTAAAGTGTACACAACAGTGCTTACAACTCCACTCAAATAGATGTGAGGCACATTTCCTTCTATCATCATTATTCTAGCAGCATCCAGAATTGTTCTGTTCTTCCTCTCTGCAACTCCATTCTGTTGAGAGGTTCGGGGAGCATATAACTATCTTTTGATTCCATGCTCTTCATAGAAAGAATTGAACTCCCTAGAGGTGAACTCACCACCTCTGTCTCTTAAGCATTTGATTTTCAGACCTTTCTCATTTTCTGCCATAACTTTTAAACTTTTGAACTTCTCCAATGCTTCACATTTTTCTCTTAAGAAAGCAACCCATATCATCCTAGAGTAGTCATCAATAAGTAGCATAAAGTACCTTTCTCCATGAAGACTTCTGACTCTAGATGGACCACATAGATTAGTATGCACTAGCTCCAGTAATCCATTTGAATGATGTTGTTTGCTTCAAAAAGAGACTCTAGTCTATTTTCCCATCTGACATTCCTTGCAAATTGTGTTAGCAGGCTTCACTAGCTTAGGTAGATCTCTTACTGCTTGGGTGGAACTTACTTTGAAAATATTATCAAAATTCACATGACATAGCCTCCTATTCCATAACCAACTTTCATCTGCTTGAGAAATTAGACAACTTTCACTAGCAGCATTCAAGTGAAAAATATTACCTTTTGTCTTTTTACCTGAAACAATAACATTGCCAGAACTTCCAAGTATCTTGCATCTTCCTCCTTTGAATTGAAGATCATAACCCTTGTCCACCTTCTGTCCAACACTCAGCAGGTTGTGCTTCAAACCTTCAACATAAAGGACATCATCAGTGTTATGCTTACCACCAAGACAAATAGATCCTTTTCCACGAATCACACCAGCATTGTTATCTCCGAATCTTACAACCCCACCATCATACTTCTCTAGACTTAAAAATTTAGCATCATACTTCTCTAGAATTTGCTTTTGTCACCAGTCATATGATTTGATCATCCACTGTTAATAACCCACTCATCCTTTTCTTCAATTCGGGCTGCAAGAGCTTTCTCAATTCTAGCAGATTTAGTAGCCACCAAACCATTTTCCTTGATAGCAAGGAACACCCATTCATCTTCATTTCCATTTTCTTTATTAGACTCTTCATCAGTCACTCCTTCAACATGGCAATATTTCTTTTGAAATCTAGATTTTTTATGCTTAGTCCTAGGAATTCTTTCAAGACACCTTGATGCAAAATGACCTATTTTATTGCAAGAGAAACATTTAATAGGCATCATTCCTTTATACTTACCTTGTCCTCTGCCTTCTTTCTTCACAATCGGTGCTTCCAACTCTTCCACCTCTCTTTCTTCATCTCCAAGATGTTTCATTTCTTCCTCATACTTGAATGAATTTCTGCAGCACTCTCCCGTATCATATATTTGCTTGTTTCTTCCAGATACGGTAGCCTTAAATGCAGTTTCAGTCTTGGGAATAGATTCACCAAATTCACTCAACTCAAAAGAAGCAAGTTTACCAATCAGTGTATCTCTTGACATATTTGTTACTAATCTGATTTTCTTCAATAGCATGAGCCTTTGCTTTGTAGGAGGGAGGCAGTGATCTGAGAAATTTAGCCACAATTTCTTCCTCTTCCAGGGTACCACTGACACATCTAATACCCATCACTAGTTCATTTACTCTCTGCATAAAAGAAGAAATATTTTCATCTTCACCAATCTTCAAGTTTTCATACTTTCCTTTCAAACTCTGTAGCTTAGCCATCTTCACATGTACATCTCCTTCATACAAAGTTTCTAGCTTCATCCAAATCTCATGAGTTGTCTTCAGACCTAACACATTTATCATTTTTGAATCTGTTAGTGCACTTAGCAAAGCTTCAATAGCCCTGACATTATTCTCAGCCTCTTTAATCTCATCAATAGTGGAAGGACCATTCTGAGGAATAATATATGGATTCTTTGTAATCTTCCAGAAGGGTTCACCAATACACTTGAAATGACACTCCATCCTAGCTTTCCATAGTGAGTAGTTTGTTCCATCGAATCTAGGACTATCCTTCTTGTATGATGTCATCTTAGATCACCTCAAGCTTTTAAACTTCTTTAGAGGAACTTGCTCTGGTACCAATTGTTGGAAAAAAGAGGACAAACAACTAAGAGGGGGGTGAATTAGTTGTCATAGAATATTTAAACTTTTCAAACTTTAGTTAACTTAATCTCAAATCTGATGAATGAACAATAAACCATGAACAATCAACACATCAGAAGCACATAGAACACCAAGAATTTTACGTGGAAACCCTATTAGGGGAAAAACCACAGTGGATGTTAGTCCATAATATTATACCCTGTTAAAAGTATAATGAAAAATAATGGGAATGCACATGCATTTAGGCACACTACCTAGAGCTCACTACTCAAATATAAGAGGGCTCACTTCCCAAGGAAGATAAATGTAGATTAGATCCCCAGGTTATGAACTGAGAAAATAGCTTCTACACAAGCCTGATTACAGTTCCAATTAAGCACAAAAAAAATTCTTCACACTTCGCTCAAACTTCTTCACACTCCGCTCTGCAATCGAATGAATATATCAATGTTCGCACACTTTCTCTTTCTCTGGATTTCCTTCACACCACACACATGCTAACTTCGCTCAAACAAACACTTATATATTTGCAACATGAAATTACATCAACAACTTCGTCGGCCAAAACTATAAAACAAGTTTACAATGTCGTCCCAAATTTACAAATAAAATTTTAATGCGAATTATACACCATCGGCTAATATAATGATGCGACCCAAAACAATATCCTCGAGTGTGCCAAACACTCAAATTTTAATCTTCAAGGATCCGTAACACATTATAACCATAATGTCGGCCAAGAACATTAAAACCTGAACACTCACGAGAAAAATATTCGACCATGAGGACACCGATCAATGCATACATACAACAAAGATAGAGAATGATCTAGAAGCATCCACAAGCAACAAGAACTAATAGAGAAGCATCCACAACAAAAAAAATTACCAGAATCACATAAAATTTAATCAAAAACCACAAAAATACTGTCAAAACACAACTGTTCATAGCACGATCAAATCTTCACGCGGACCTCTGAAACTTCCGGTAGATGAACTAGATACTCTCAACAATAAACCCTTTAGATCACAACAAGTAATATTCAACGTACAAAAACAAAACACCTTCATGACCTTCACTGTTCCACTGGAAACTTGCAACTCTTCCTTTTAACAATTTTCTCAATATCCTCGACATATACAACCTTCACTGCACAATGCTAATAGTGTTGACATCAATGACAACCACATATCAGCAACACAACCACAAAATCCAACAAAACACTCCTCTGAGGCATTGGGTGCTCCTGAATCCCAACAGACCTCAACGACTCGCAGCAGCGATGCACCGTAAACCTTGCCGGATGAGCTAGAAACCCTAGGATAGACAAGGGATGTGGAAATATTGCACTCCCGAGATGAAGAAGAACCTCCTCGCAAGAGGAAGAAGTGGAGTAAGGTTACTTTCCAAATGAATCCTCATCTACGGAGAAGTGAAAGGTTGTCTTCAGCATCCAATGAAACTAAACCCCAGGACATAGGAAGTACTTCGAAAAGGAAGAAGACCAGGACTCAAACAAACGTAGTAGAAATTGAAAGCCCACCTCATAGTGAGGAAATAGATGAAACAAAAAAGTAGGGTGATCAATCCCCTAAGGAAAAGGACAAGAAAACCCCATCACCCAAAGAGTAGGAGGAGGAGAAAATAAAGTCACCACATTCTGTGTAGAATGAAGATGAACATGTGGGGGGACTTTCTCCTTTTCTTGACAGAACAAGAAGTATACCTAAAATTGAGGAAAATGCACCTCATACTGATATGGAGATTCCTCACTCATCTTTCTCTATGGATATAGGGGATACTTCTAGCCAAAGAGAAGAGGAATTAGAAAAACAAAAAGCATAATTTGTTGAATTAAAAGCTAGGCTACAAAATGATGAAGCACATATCACCCAACAAAAAGAAAAGGTTGAGGCACAAGCTACAATTGTGAATAAAAGAGACCAAGAAATTGAAAGACTGACCATGCAGATGGAGGAAAAAAATAAACTCATTGAAAAACTACAATACCAAATTCAACAATGGAATCAACAAGATAAGCAACAAAAGGTTGATCTATTTGAAAGAGATAAACATATTCAAGGTTTGAAAAGCAATTTTATGCAATTATTTAATGCTTTTGAAGAGGAAAGAAATAGACAAGAAATTGAATTGAATGCTTGTATGAGTAAGATTGTGGAATTAGAGCAAGATTCAAAAGAGAGTGACACTAAACCTATAATGGAATCAAAGGAGACACAAACTGAACCCATTGTTATAGAATGGTTCCAGGTATGCATCCCTCCAATATTAATGAGATGGATAGAGTAGTGCTATCTTCTCAGGGATGTGGAATTTGAGAATAATAGGCTAAAAATGGAATTAGTAATGTTAAAAGAGTCATTTCATAAAGCATATAGAGGTAAATAGGATGCTTGTGAAATTGGTGAACTATTATTAGCCTGTAGAAGACCATCTAGGTTGTACTCTATGTTTCTTAATGAACAATTCTTAAGATGGAAATTACAAAGAATTCGCCAAAATCAACCACATGATCCTGATGACAAGGAATTTGTAAAGATATTTGTTGAGTCACTCCCTGAACAACAAGATTTGTTATGTGAGTTCTTTGTTCATAATTTTCTCTTGGAAGAATATACAAATTTCTTTGTGGGAGAAGTCCAATTGAGATCATTCCTATCTATAATGAGAAATCAGCTTCACTGGCAAGATAGATCAAGGGAATATGCACATGTAGAAAGGACTGTGGGGTTGCAAATGAGATATCCTCATAGGAAGCCTTTCTTTTTCAAGGCACAATTTATGGGCATTCAACTTAGAAAGGAGGTACAGGGAAAGTACAATAATAACCTCTAGCTATGCTATGATCACTTCCAGGATCAAGGACCAAAATTGATAGGAAAATATTGGCATGCCTGTGAGGAATGGTATACCCCTCTCCCTATGCATCTCAGGAAAAGACAGTTGATCTCACCTATTAATATTAAATGGTCCTATAGAAGGGCAGTAGCTTTGTCCAAAATCCTTGAAGAACTAAAGGTTAATTGGATTGGTATGAGGTATAGACCTCCCCTACTTCTCTCACCACCTCCTTTAGTATATACCAATATAGACCAGAGTGATGATAACTTTGCAAGATGGGTACAAAGAGTCACTTTTCATCAGGGATTCTTGAGGGAGCCAAATCAACTAGATTCAGAGGTAGATGACTTGTATGACCTCAGTGCCAAGTATGAGGAGATAAATAAGGGGAATGAAGGATAGGGTACACACCAAAGAGTAGGAGGACTTGCTCGGGCTTAGGAAGGGAGGAAATTATGAGGTAAAAATAACCTCATCAATATAATGGATTCAATACTCAACCTTATACCTTTCAATAACCTTATCCTCTAATGAAAACATTTCTGAGGCATTAGAGGATGGGGATGTTCATCTTCCCCTTATGGGGACATGATCAAATTTACCCATTATTTCGTCTGTCATCCTCTTATTTGCATTAATTAAATAATATTATCATTATTTAATTATTATTGACTATCCTTAAAATCCTCTAAGATATTTAATTATTTAATTAAATACTTTATCCCCCTTATGCCCTTTCTTCTCTAAATTAAATAAATGGAATAATTTATTTAATTTAGTCACAAACCTTATAGGGATTAAATTTAAATATTTAATTCCCTCCCCCTTTTCTCTCACCTAGTCACATCCTCAATAACCCACTTCTAATCCTACTTAACTTGCTAATCCTATCATTAAAATGTGCACACTTCTAATCCATGATTAGGAGGTGTCACATCCTCCATAAAATGAAAATGGGATTTTAATTTTCATTACCCACCTAATCATTTGCCTAATCCTATGCTTGCACAATCAAAATTCAAAGATTAGCCTAGTCTAATCCTAATATTATTTATGACATACTCCAAGGTCAACCTTCATTAATGAATTTCTCCTTTTTGGAAAAGTCATCCCCATACCCATATGGAATTTTAAATTCCATTTTTATTAGCCCAAGGTACTTGGAGGAATTTTTAATTCCTCTCTCATCCCCCAAGGAATTCTTAATTCCTTCTCAATCCTCATGGGGATTAGAAAGGGAATTTTAAATTCCCTCTTGTCACATCCTTCATATGATTTGGGAGGATGAGATCCCTTTTGACCCTTTTCCACCTCACCCCAAGTACTCTCCACATCACCCTAAGTATGCCACCTCATCATCCTCTCATTCCTCCATATGATGACACTTATCATCACTACAAGAGTTGAGATTAAGGCATCTAAACCCTTGATTTCTCCCCTAGACTCAATCATAACCATGCATTATCCAGTCCTCTCTTGAATGACTAAACACAACCATTTTTCACCTAACTATTGGATGTTGTGGATGTGTTGCTAATATGTGGTTGTCATTGATGTCAACACTATTAGCATTTGGTGTATTAGAGGTTGTATATGTCGAGGATATTGAGAAAATTGTAAAAAAAATTGTTCTAGGTTCCCAGTGGAACTGTGCAAGTCATGAAGGCATCTTGTTCTTTATGTTGAAGTTCAAATGTTGTGGATTAAAGGGTTTTTTGTTGACTGTATCTAGATCATCTAACAAAAGTTTCAAAGGTCTGTGTATAGATTTGATCATGTTGTGGTCTAACAGTATTTCTGTGGTCTCTGTCAGTGTTCTTGAGTGAAGTTTGTGTGATTATTGAAATCTCACTTGCTGCGGATGTTTCTCTATTGTTTCTTGGTTCTCTTGGATGTTTCTAGATCATGCTCTATCTTTGTGGTACATCCACATTGATCGGTGTGCTCGTGGTCGAAGATCTTTTCCTGCGTATGTTCAGTTTTTCTTGTTCTTGGCTGACATGTTGGTGGTAGCATGTTGTGGATCTTCGAGGTGAAATTAATTGAAGTATTTTTGTGTTGGAGTTGTTAATTTGGGTCCCCACTATGTTGTGGCCGAACTTGGTGGATTCACATTTAAAAATTTATTTGTAAATTTGGACGACATTGAAAATATATTTTATTTTCCTGACCGACTAAAGTTGATGAAATCTCATGTAGCAGATATATAAGAGTGATTGTTTCATCAGTGTAGTGTGTTGGAAAGGTGTTGAGTGTGCTCTTATGTGTGTATGTGTGAATATCATTTGATTGCAGAGCAGAGTGTGAAGAAGATCGAGCAAAGTGTGAAGTATTTTGTGAAGGAGTTTTCTGTGCTTAATTGGAACTATAATTAGGCTTGTGGAGAAGCTATTTTCTCAGTTCATACCCTCTGGATTTTAATCCTATTCTATATTGTTGGGTAGTAAGCCCCTTCTGTAATTGAGCAGTGAGCTCTAGGTAGTGTGCCTGAATGCATGTGCATTCCCCTTTATTGATTTCATTATACTTTTAACAGGGTATAATCTTGTGGACTAACATCCACCGTGGTTTTTCCCCTAACAGGGTTTTCACGAAAAAAATCTTGGTGTTCTCTGTTTCTCGGATGTGTTAATTGTTTATGGTTAATTGCTTATTCATTAGATCTGAGATTAAGTTAAGTAAAGTTTGAAATTTTTTATTATTCTGTGACAACTGATTCACCCCCCCTTTCATTTGTCAACGAATTTTGAAAGAAAGGAATGAAATAAGAACATTAAAATTGAAAGTTGTGCATCTGTGAGCGATAATTAGATTAATGAATGAATGCAATCCATTATAATCTATGTTATAATTGATTTCTTTTGGTTATTACATTTCTATGTGAATGTGAAAATTATTTTTAGTTATTAAATCTACTTCAGTTTTAGAATTATCTTCGATTGATAGAACTTACGAGTTAACATTTTGTGGAATGCAATTAGTCTGTGTGCTAAATTTCCTTCATGATTGCAATTTATTTAATGGGGTTTAGTGATAAAGATTTGAGTATTTAATTTTAGTCTTATGCCTTTCCGCTTTTTGGTTAAAAGCACACCCACATTTTAAGTTTTAGAATTTAGAAAAATAATATATTTTTTGAAATGAACAAAACAACTGAGAGGGGGGGTGAATCAATTGTAGCAATTAAACCTTCAAAACTCTCAACATTAATCAGATCCAAAAACATTCATTAAACCCTTATTCTATTAGAATAATTAAACATGAAATGCACATAACAAAAACTGAAATCACAATACCATACACAAGAGAACACCAGATTTATGTGGAAAACCCAATGAGGGAAAGACCATGGTGAGGATTAGCTCACAATATAAGTAATAGAAAAATCAATACAAAAGGGCTCATTGCTAGAATATGACACACTGTCCAAAAAGGCTCATAGCCAGGGCTCACTGCCACAAAAAGAATACAAGAAGATAAAAGAAGAATGTTACACAGAGAACACTTCTCAATGCAACAAGGAGTCCACCACAATTACTCACACACTTTTGCAGTCTCACATGAAAGATTTCAGATGCCTTCAACTCACTACCTTCAGGAACCCTAACATGAAATTCACATTGGTCTGCTAAAATTTGCATCAAACACATCAATCACATCAATCTCACATCTATCTTGCTTCTTTACTCTTTCATCTCTCACTTGCATCAACACCATACATATTTATATCAAGCTCTATCTCAAAAACCTTAAAACGATTGAAGAAGGTTAGCAACTAGTCGTTATACATACAAATTCAAAATAAGTCGGCACCTAAACATTCCTGTGGTGGATAGGAACGAGAGGAGACCTACATAAATACTTAATTAGGACCCAAATAGATCCAAACACTCTTCAACATGCTTCTACAAGCCTCACATGTAGTGTTAAACACAAGGTCGACCGACACCCATGCAAAACACCATAATCATTAAGCACACACTTCCTTAAATCAATCTAAAACTTCTAGACAACATAATTCACTTGAACACAGTTGAAAATAATCCACGAACTACTTAAGATTCATCAAACACTTCATATAATCTCACATCATACAAACACTTCAACTCAGAACAATTGGTAACCCTTATTTGCATACTGATAAATGAAACTCACTTTGTACTACACCAAATCAAGTAAAAGTTTGAATATAGAAATATAAAAACATTATAAGAAAATTTCCAAATCTGCACAACCTAAAGCCAAACAACAGAGAAACATGGAGCAGATACATTTCTTCCAGGCCACATAAAACATCATTGAACAACTAGTCCACACACTGGTGAAAATATCTCGCATTATACAATGATCCAAAAACCCAAATTCCGAATATAGCAATCTATGAAAACCTTGAATAACCTATAAGATCCACATAGGCATAGCATCAACACTAAAATAACATTGAGCACAATACCAGAGCACACTATGAACACTTGCACAACACAATTTACTCTATTTATCAATTTTTCTCAAAAGCACTTGGAAACCAAGTACCGGAGACATCATCTCAGCTCATTGCTTCATTCCAAATCACCTTTAGACTTTGCAACAAAAAAAATAGCTCCATGTACTCACAACACTTCTTCAAGGTCTCAACTACATATGCACAACCTGTTTTCCTCTTTTTCACAATTTTCTCAATATCCTCAACATCTTCATCCCATAGTTGACATCAATGACAACATCAATAAGTAGACTTCTCGTTGACATCAATGACAACACCATCATACTTGCAACAATATTATCTATATAACGAGGGAGTTGTACCTCATAAAATTTAGAGGGAAATGATTTCACATAGAAATAGTTTACCCAAATGTTGGTTGTTGATCTACACTAAGATTGGGCAATAGAGTGAAAGATTTGAAATTTCAAATAGTGTAAAATTCATTAACCGACAATATAAATCTAGAAAATACAATTATATTAACTAAATAACTATACCATGACTATTACAATGTTCAAAATAGTTTTGATGTGGGGTCTTAACACTTTATGTTTTTTTTGTGTGCTTAATTAGAATGTGAGTGACAAGACACCTTTAGCACGTGTGTGTTTCGACAAGAGTGTCTTTGAACATGTGTTGTATTGTTTATGTCACTTCTTCCTTATGTGTCCTTACACTTTTGTAGTTTTGTTTATACTATGCTTGTGTGTTCTTATTCCCATTTCACCTCCTATATTATGTTTTATGCCTTATTTACCCACATAGGAGAATCTTCCTTATGGTTGTTATATATTTTCTTTGATCCTATGTCACTTACATCATATGGTTTCTATGATATCTATATTGCATGTGTATTATGTTTAACTCCTATGCTTTCCTATGTTCCTTGTTAGCTCCTATCATTTCCCATGTTCTTTGTTTAGCTCTTATGCTTTTTCTCTGTCTTGTATATTTCCTATATTCTAGGTTTAATGCTCATGTTTTCACATATTCCTTTGTTATATTCTTATTTTACATGATTTGTGTTGTTCCTTGTTTATGATGTCCAACACATGTTATCTATATGCTATGCCATGTCCAATATGCTTATTATGTTTCCCTTTATCATGATCCTATATCTTCTTATATTTTCATCTTATGTGATTACATTCACATGTTTCTATATGGTTGTCAAGATTATTTCCCATACTCACATGCCTTACATATTTATGATCCTTATCATGTTTACATCTTTGATTACATAGTATGATCCTTGTTCTCCTCACATCTTTCACCTCCTATTTTTGCCTACATGAACCTCATCTAGCCTATGGGGCTGTTTTGATCTCACCATTTTCCTTCATTGGGAGCAACATTGAGGAGTATGTTGCCTTTTCCCATGCTCCATGAGCTTTCATGATTATATCTTGATTATTCTCTTACATATTTATCATATAATGCTATATTTTATAATGTTTACTAGTCTTATCATGATTATATCTGTTTCTTCTTTCCTCCAATTCATTGCATCCTTTGTATGCAACTAATTGGAGGTGGGGACATATATATCATTAATGTTCCTTTGTGAATTATGTTTTGTAGTGATATGTTCATAGGAATTCCCATGTTTGGGGTAGCTTTACCAATCATTCCACATAGGCAGAATCCTACATTTCTACATAATCAAAGCTTTACCACTTTCTATAATAGAAAACATATCTTACCTTTCTCTTCTTTACATTTACTTTTGAAAGGAAAGTTCTTTCTCAAGCAACTCATATTTTGTGCACATTTTAAATATGTGATAGATGTTACTCATTGCAATTTTTTTTTTTTTTTGTGGATTTTTGATGGAAGAATTATACAGAAGAAATCAGAATGATCTACTATTTACATAGATTTGGATTCTTTTGAGTTTTAAAAATATTTAATTTACATGTTTGACTACTTTTATGTTGTCCATCCCACTTAGTAGTTCACACACATCAAATGGGGAAAAAATTGTGATGAAAAGTGTATACATATACCCTTTTCCATTATGTTTAGATTTATGAGTTAGAGTGTGAGGAGTTGATATAATAATCACCATATTCTATTTGTTATAATCCATCCTTAGAGATTGATTTCAATCCCCCAAATCAAATCTGGCGAATTTTGAAGCTTGATCCAGTCATTTCATTCACAAAATCCAAACTTCAGAACTTTTAAAATTCAAAATTCAAGTCTGAACACATTACCCGACCTTTTAACTAGTCATTGTTAGCTTCCCAACCACAAACTTTACATGTTAATTTGAGGCATACATTGTTGGAATTCAAGACATTCACCCATTCATTTGAAATCATGTTGGAGATCATGTGAGTTATCAAAGTGGACAATAAGAATTTATTGAAGACCATTTATTAGAGAATTATATCAATACACAACATCCTAGGTCCATTGCATAGTTGCTTGTTGTCTTCAAATCTTTCAATTGATGTTATAAAAGTTAATCCAATTAGGGAAATGATTAGGGTGAACACGACCCTAGGAATTTAACACATTCCCAAAGATGTTACTAAATAATGCTAATCCTTACATAGATTCAGATATGTTGCAAGTATGAATAGTTGGTGTTGTCATTGATGTTAATAAGCTTGAGGGAGATTGTTGTAGGCTAATGTTTTTTTTGTCATTAATATCAACTGGTGATGCAATGATTAGTTGCATTATGTTGTCATTAGTAAGTGTTATTGGTGTCAACATCTAGTGTTGCTTTGATAAGCTTTTGTTTGTGGATGTTGTTGGATTAGTGATGATGAGGAAGTACTGAAGATGATGATTATGTGTCTCTAGTGCTTGGTTTCCAAGTGATTTTGAGAAAATTTGAATAAAAGAGGAAACAATGTGTTGTAGAGGTGTTATGTTGTACAAAGAGGTGTTTTGGTTTTGCTCTGCATATCTTTTGTATTGAAGATCTACTTATGTGGTTTTGGATATGTTGATCAGAGGTGTTTAGAGGTTCTATATCTAGAGTTTCTTAGTTTGGATCGTTGTGCAGAGAGAGATGTGCTCACCATTGTGTGAATTCTATGTTGCGGTGGTGTCTGAGAGAAATGGTTTTGCTCCACATTTCTCCGCAATTTGGTTTTTGGTCTTGCAATTTTGGAAGTGTACTGATAATGATCATATCTATCTACAACCAATGTTGTTTGTGGTTTGGTGCTTCAGAAGTTGGATTCTTTAGTAACAATGTGTGGAAGGTTGTCTAAGTGTACTGGGTGTGTACATTCTTTAGGTGAAAGTTGTTGTGAAGGAATTTGTTGGATTTCAAGGTGTTTTTGGAATATTCTAGATTGTTTTCAAGCATGGTGTGTGGTCAATGAGTCATCTTTGGATTTGAGGAAGCATGTACTTAAATGTTAATAGTGCTAACACTAGTTCAACTGACCTTGGGTGTTTACACTAATTGTGGATTTGGTTCGGTGATTGTGGAAGCATGGTGTGGCATGTATGAATGTATTTGGGTTCGAGTTAATATGTGGTGTGGTCCACTTTCATTCCTTTCCATCATGAGAATGCTTAGTGTTGACCTAATTTAAATTTGCATAGTTGAGGTGCATAGCCGACCTTAAAGAAAGTTTTCAAGGTTGAAGAAGGTATAAACAAGTGATGAGTTGATGGAGAATTGGGTGGTGAAGTGTGTAACACAAATTGCAGAAGCGTGAAGTGAAAATTTTCAAAGTCCAGTGTGAGTTAAGTGAGTTAGAGTACTCAAAGCAGTGAGCAGAAGGTGTCTACAATCTTCAGAAGGTTGCGAAAGTGTTGGTGATGTTGTGGATTTTTTGGTTGCATTGAGATGGATTTCTCACTGTAACATTCTTTGTTCTTTTTTGTAATCTAGCAGTGAGCCATTGGCAGTGAGCCCTTCTTTCTTTTGGGAAGTGAGCCTTTTGTATTCAGTGTTGCAATTACTTTGTACTGTGAGCTAATCCTCACCGTGGGTTTTCCCTTCTTGGATTTTCCACATAAATTTGGTGTTCTATTGTGCATGGTATTGATGTGTTTTAGTTTTTGTTATTTTCTTTCATGTTGAATCATTCTAACATATTAAGAGTTAATTAAGTTGATGTGGATCTGAATGTTTATGAGGGTTTTGGATGTTTTAATATACAACTGATTCACCCCCCCTCTTAGTTATCTTGTGTGCATTCAACAATTGGTATCAGAGCAAGGTTCCTTGGAAGAAAGATTAACTGCTTAAGGTAGATCTGGGATGGCGCACAAGATGGATGCTCCTTTGTTTGATGGAACGAACTATGACTGCTCGAATACAAACATGGAAGGTTTCTTGGTATCTCTTGGATTTGGAGCTTGGAAGTATGTTGAGACTACATATAATATGCCTACAGGTGGTCCAAGTATTGATGATGAGATGAAGGCCTATGAAAACAATGGTAAAGCAAGGTATGCTCTTTTAAGTGGTCTTTCTAACACTAAACTTGTAAAAGTTATGTATTTGAAATCTGCTAAAGCTATCTGGGAAAAGTTGGAAAGTATATATGAAGGAGATGTTAAGGTCAAGCAAGCTAAAATGCAAAATTTAAAGATAACATTTGAGCACCTGAGGATGTCTGAAGATGAAAATATTACAAGTTACATGCAGAAGGTGGATGAAGTTGTCAATTCCATCAAAGGTCTTGGTGGAAATCTTGAAGAAGTGTTAAAGAAGGTATTGAAAATTGTTCCTAAATCTTATAGTCAGAAAGTTTATGATATTGAAGAAGTTCAAGATTTGAGCAAATATTCTATAGATAAATTGTATGGTGCTATATCTGCTTTTGGAATGAGAGAATTTGGTCCAAGTAATGCAAAAGTTGAGATTGCCTTTAAAGCTGGAAAATCATAAAATATTGAAGAATTATATCGAGAGGATCTTGATGATGTTGAAGAAAACTTTGTGAGGAAAATTAAAAAGGGTAATGGTAAATATAGAGGTAAGTTGCCTTTCAAATGTTTCAGTTGTGGTAAGATAGGTCATTATACTTCAAGATGTCCAAACAAAGTTTTGAATGACAGAAATAAGGAAAACATAGGTAAAACATTTAAGAAAAATTATTATGTTAGATAAGATGCCACTATGTTGATGATGAATTTGATTATGTGGATGATGAAGACAGTGAATGCTTGTTCATGGCTATTAAAGATGGAAGTAATTTTGTAAAATATGAGAGATGTGTGAAGGAAAGTGCTCTGGAAGTAGGTAATAACACTAAATGAACTATGGTGACTACTTTTCATGCTAGAGAGGAGAACTACTGGATTATTGATAGTGGATGCTCAAATCATATGACCGGTGACAAAATTAAGTTTGTTAAACTTGAGAAATATGAAAAGGTCTAGTAAAGGTTTTGGTGATAGGCTACATCTGAATCACGATGGAAAAGGTTCAATTAGTTTTGATGGCAAGCATAATATAGACGTTGTTCTTTATGTTAAGGGTTTGAGACATAACCTTTTGAGTGTTGGAAAAATGTGTAGCAAAGGATATAATCTTATGTTTCAAGATAATGGATGTGAGATCATAAAAGACT
>VDFB02116388.1:40098-181558 GCA_007258455.2 Sequoia sempervirens | reverse complement strand
ATAAAAAACTATCTAACCAAGTGGAAGCACTAGATATCTGAGTTACAAATTTAAATTTGAAAGAATTAGAATTTTATCCTTCATGGAAAAAAAGTTATGCGTTATACGGTGTGCGTCACTTTTTTAAAATGCTATTTTTGGAAAAAAACCAGTTTTCATGGGAGATGGAAAAAGAAGTGCAATCTGATTCCAAAAAAATTTAAAAAAATATTTTTAGAATCTACAGACAAATTATGACAAGACTCTAGTTTACATCATCTTCAAATTCCTTACGGTTTAATCGCTATAGGTGCCCGAATGTGGAGATTGTGTTAAAAAAAAAAATATCAGTGTCCAGTTAGGCCAAAAAGTGTAAACCACTATTGTGGGATCACCCATAATAGAGAACAAAGAAAGCAAGAAGCATAAAAACATGAAACAAAGTCACCTAGTCTTCAAACCTCCATTGATTGACCTCTATTTCTCTTCTCCACCTTGCTGTAAATAATATAACTTCCCTCATATTTGAAGTGTAACTAGAGCCTATGCCTAAGACTGGCAAAATATTGAAGAATTTAATTATTTCAACAACACGATAGCCTATTCAAGATTTTCTCTAGATATTCTAAGATGATAAATAGCAGTGCTATTTATAGAGAGATAGATGGAAAATGGACAATCGAGATTAGAAGATTTTTATTTTTGATCAATGGCTAAAATTAGACGAGACAAGATGAGATAAGATTGAAAGTGAAGGAGAAAGAGGAAATAAACTGATTTTCAACAAAATCAATTAGTTTGAAAATGAAATTGCATTTTGAAATAATGAAAACATTATCTCATTTCAAGAGGAAAAAAAGGAGTTAACTTTTTGATTAAATAGAATTTTAATTCAAAAAGTGAGAGGAAAAATAAGTTATTTAATTAAATAAAATTTAATTTATTTGTGTCAGAAAAGGCTAAAATGAATTAATTCAATAATTTATATTATTTAATTAATATAATAATTTACGACATTAGGTAATAATTAAATAATTAAGATTATTTAATTATCAAAGATGAAAAAGAGGGTTTTAATAAATTCACAGGCTTAGTGATAATGTCTAGGTGTCTATAATATGTAAGTTCATTTCAGTGTTGTAGAATGTGAACACAAGTATTGTTGATGTGAATTGTGTGAAAGTGATGTGAATGCAGAGAATAGTACAGTGTTAGAGAAGAGTCATATGAAGTGTGTTGACTATGTATATTGAGCTTCAATGGAACTATACTCCAGCATGTTGTAGATGCATTTGTACCAATTCAATTTTGGCTGTGTGCCACCCCTCTCTTCTATCTTTTCTTCTTTTTTGTGGGCAGTGAGTCCACCTGCGGTGAGCAATTCTGTAATATCTTATAACTTGTTATAATATATTGTGAGTTAATCCTCATTGTAGTTTTCCCTTTTTGGGTTTTCCACGTAAAAAATTGGTGTTGATGTCCATGTTTTCATGCTTTCCTTTCTTACTTCATTTATTGAATATGCTATGTGGAATGAATGCTTAAATGTTTAAGTGGTTTCCAAGAATACTAATTCACCCCCCCTCTTAGTATTTTGGGTGTTCAACATACATAACCCTTAATTAAGTTATATAATCATTTATATCTAGTCTTATATAATTAGTTAAGTCAATCTAGATGACATTCAAAGTATACTTATGATGTATATAGGAGCTTGTGGTTAGTTTATGATCACAAGATTATAAATTGTGTGAACTTATTGGAGAATTTTATAGGATTTCCCCTTGAAGTGACTTATTATTCTCAAGTACTATCAATTATTTATCATATATTTCTTATTATATTCTTCTCTTGTGCAAGTTATTTCATTATAAGTGTTATTAGAGCACGATCTTGGTATTTGAAAGACAATAATCAAGGAATTTTTATTTATTTAGGAGGTTGAGTTGTGAAGCACACATATCTCTCAATTCGAAAATTATTTTTCTAATTTTAGGAGGTTGATCAAGGACATTGAAATTGATAAAATCTAGATTTGAGCTCATTTGGAGAAAATTTGAAGGAGTCATTATGAAATTAGGGTTTCTTCCAAATTTTCTCCAAAGGTTGTAAAATGATGATTTTTTATTGAATTCTAGAAGGCTAACCAAAGACACATTTTCCCTCATAAAATCCTAATTTGAATTCATTTGGAGTTATTTTGAGTAAGTTTTTAGAATTGTAGGGTTTTCCATAAATTCACTCCATAGGCTATATTTTTGAAAATTTTGAGAACAATCATTAGCTATAAGATTCTAAACCCTAAATATTATCACATAAATAAAAAGGTAACTCATTTTCACATAAATATAGAAATGAAATGAAACATCTTCAATATATACAATGTCATATTATATCTCACATGTAAAAGTGTTTAATCCAAAATATTAATTACAAGAAATAAGGTACATCATCACATGAAGTACTATCTAGTCAAGTATTGTAGAGTACAAGATATAATTATTGCAAGAATATGACTTGGGATCTCATGCCCATCTGGTCATAACAATATAAGTAAAGAAACATAATCACTGGAGTCGCTGACCGCCACTAACCACAACGGTTATCCGCAAACCAAGAGACAAGAACATGGCTCAGATGCTTTTCCACCCAACCATAAGGCTTACACTTCCCAAAAATTCTTCCTAACATGAAGAATACTTGACCTTGCATGAGAATCTTAGCAACCCAAAAATGGCTAGCAGGATGGAAACTGGTGCAACTTGATATATCTACATGTATTTCACATATGAAAATGCTATGCCCTACTATCAGGATATGATAGAGATGATAAAATAACCTCTATCTATCTCAATGGTACACATAGCTTTAGCCAAATAAATTAAACCAAAAAATTGTAGGTATATTTGGAAAAAGCAAATCTACTCCCCTCTGTTAGCTCATATTCAACACCCATCTTGAAAGGTAAACCGAATCTCATATGGAAGACAATAACATTCATAATGGTCATAAAATAAATAACTCTTTTTCTTTTCATGCAAAATGATTATATGGAGATCTTTTATTGTTTCTAACCTTTCATGCATAATGATGGTTAAATGTATAATTGACATGCAATCTTAATTATTGACATGCAACTAGATTATAGGCATACAATCCTAATTATTGACATGCAATTTGATCTCTACTGATATTTCTCAATTTCATGCAATATTCAATATACATGCAATACTATTTTCAATTTCATACAATACTAACTAATTTTCATGTCATGCAAGTTAAATCCATAAGAAATCAGTTCATAGCATGTGAGGCATATTTGTTCCATTATTTTTACATAGTTATATGTATACACACACATATATAATTATGTATATGTGTGTGTATAATTACGACTATACTTTTGATATGCTGATTAGAAATAAAAGAATCATATCCATCTAATTAAATGACAATTTCATATATATATTCAACTTTATAGATTCACTGTGGATTCATCACAACAGAAATAAAATGTTTTCCAATATTGACTCCATGGAAAATACACTAAAATCATATACTATTGTTGAAGTTGTTGAGTTTATGGAATATCACAGTGGTTTAATAATAAAAGTAAGAATTTCCTATATTTTTATAATCACGATCTACTCATTATTTTAGATATAGTACACATAACACATATATAAAGTAATATGAAATTTCTAATCATTTCAACATACAGACCATGCATAACAGAGGGACAAAACATATGTTCAATTTATACGAGTAGCTACAGGTGGATCGATGTCCTTTAATGGAAGCCACAACACTTATAAAGGGAATAACTAACAGAGAAGAGAGTGCCATTCAAGGCACCACCGTTACTAAGGGATTTTTTCCTTTCTAATGCAATTTCTATGTAGCCATAAAAACCTAAAATGCCACCAAAATTATAAAGCCTAAGAAACATGGCCCAACTCCAAGGAATAAAAGTGTTGGTAATGAAACTATGCACATGTTTAAAAATTCAACATGACTCTCAAGGATATAGTGTAGTGGTTCAAGATATGGCACAAGCCAACAACCAAGGTTAGAGAATAATGCAACTCAATTAAATGTATTGTGCAACGACAAAGGAAGAACATATGATGCATAAAGTATCATGCACAACAACATCATTCAGAAGAAAGATTTTAACAACAGATAGAAGGTATGCCACACATGAAAATGGAGCAGAAACTTACCTCGCCAACTTTAATCTCTTCTTTGGTTTGTCAAATAATGATCTCCAGAATGAGTCCACCCTCCTTTCTAGTTTTACTTGGAATCCGCCTCTCCAACAATGGGGATTTTGATTTACCTCAGTCACTACCAATTCTCCAATTATCCTTGGTCAATGCAATGTTTTTATTTCAAAAATAGTCGTATGTGTCTTTCCTTTGCTGAGTTCTCTCCTCTTTATAGTTTTTAATATTTTTATACAATTCTCATGCAAAAAGCTCAAATCCAGTCTTTATTTTAGAATAGAACTTTCAAAAGCATGAGTTTTCATGCAATTTTAATTTTAATTTAAACTTATTTTATTTAATTTTTATTTATTTTTTTAATAATAATTATTTATATATTTATATATATAATAATAATTTCCTTATCATATATATATATATATATAAGTTATGAGATTTATCATTATCAAACATTTAAAAATAAAATCTTTTATTTTTCCCAATTAAATTAATTTTGCAAATAGACATCCATAAAACATAGTCATTATCTAAATTGTAACACATAAAAAGGCTATAATGCATTCATGATAACACAATACAATCATAATCATACACAATGCAAGATGAATGCAACTACATGAGTGTGTGCATAGGATTTCCATCATGTCGACTATCATTAAGAGACTAGGTCATCTCTACCTCAATGATGTTCTCACCTTCAACCTGTTCTTCCACTCATTTGCACTCAATATCTCGTCAGTAGGTTAACTCATAAAACCCTAATTAATAATCAAAATATTCACATAATAATATTTCATCATTAATTTAATCACAGTAATCATGCATTTTAAGATATCATCTAATTTATCATCCACAAAAATATATTAATCACATATTATCCAATGGTCTCATCTAGTTCCATTTATTATCAAACAAAGTTTATGCAAGAAAAATCAAGATGTGACATCCTTCTCCACTAGGAAGAGACATTGTCTCAATGTCTTATTAGACACACACACATAAGAAAATAAGAGTATCACACTAATGCAACAAAGCAAAAAGAAGTATCTCAAAACTAAGCAATCAAATGAGGAAAATAATGGTCTATATCCTCCACACTCTCCCATGTGGCACTATCCACAGAATAGTGGTCCAAATGGGCCTTATACTACATAATATCTTTATTGTGCAACTTAATGTTGCACCATTCCATAATTTGAGTGGGCTCCACCCACACCACTCTTGGATCCTATACTTGTAAAGCATGCCAATCAAGTATACGGGCGGTGTTAGGATGATAGGGCTTAAGCATAAACACATGAAACATATTATGGATTTGAGAAAGAGAAGGTGGTAGAGAAATTATGTAAGCAACTAGGTTGATCACTTCCAATACGTCAAAAGGACCCACAAATCTTGGTGCTAGTTTTGAAGATTTTCCAAATGATATGGAACTCTTATGAGCTTTAACCCTTGAGAATACCTTATCTCCAACCAAAAACTTCTTGAAATATCTATTCTTATTTGAATAACTCTTCTACCTATTTGTTGCTTCCTTCAATCTCCCCTTGATCAATTTCATTTGATCATCCATCTCTCTAAGCATACTTAAACCAATTACAATTCTGTCTTCCACCTTATCCCAACTAATAGGTGTGTGACACTTTCACCCATAAAGAGCTTCAAATGGTTCCATACACAAAGATGCATGATATGAGTTGTTATAGGAAAACTCTAACAATCAAAGATACTCTTCCCACTTGTACTATTGATAAATATAATACATTCTAATTAGGTCTTCAACTACTTTATTCACTCTCTCTGTTTATGGGTGGTATGTTGAATTGAAGTTCAATCTTGTTCCCAATGTTGCATTCAATGTTGTCTATAATTTAGATGTCATGCGAATATCTTGATCTGATATGATCGTCTCAGGTACTCCATGCAATAGAAATATTTCTTTGACAAATCTCTTAGCTAATGTCAATGAACCATCCTTAAGATTTTTTGGAATGAAGTGTGCTACCTTTGTCAACTTAACCACAACTACAAAAATTATTTCATGCTTGTTCTTGGACATAGAAAACCCTTGAGTGAAATCCATACTAATCACTTGCCATGTATACTTGTTGAACACACTAGAATGTTGAGAGGGTGGGGGGGTGAATCAACATATACTAAAAATTAAACTATTTCATATGCAAATTAAATTAGATTCTCTTAAACAACAAAAAGTAAAGCATGCACCACATCAACCAATACAACACCAATATTTTTACATGGAAAACCCAAAGTGGGAAAAACCACGGTGAGAGTTAACTCACAATATATAAAGGTCATTGCAAGCTACAAATTACAATTTAGTTTTAAGGCTCATTGCCTAAGAAAGCTCACTGTTTACTAATGGACTTGCAAACTAAGACACACAACCTTAGGGCAAGATACAAGGACCTACTGAAAAAACTCACTGTCTGATAGTAGGATACATGAAGATTACAATTAAAATATGAACATGAACTACTATAAAAGGAGCATCTAATGTTGATGTTGCAGTCCTTTTTCGCTCAATTACTCCATCATACTAACTTTGCAAACTTCATAATCAACTTCCACACATTCCATTCTTTCACAAAAGATTTGTTCTTGTATAAATACCCTCTGTAATAACTCAATACTCCAATTAGGTTGGCTCCAAACAAGACCTATAAAATGAAACGTGTGATACTACAAGGTCGGATTTAAACATATGCATCATGAAGAAAAATGAGTTGCAGATTAATTCAAGGTACAACTGGGCCAAAAAAATCACAACACATTCTTCAAATCAAAATTGATTAGTTAGGATCAATGAGAAATAAAGGAAACTAGATTATCGACCCAATCGACATCAATACCGCCAAAAACTACCAACTGTTCATCTTTACACCACTAGGGAGAAACCTAAAACATCACACAGACCAAGATGTGAACAATGTAGATTATCAACATCATCCTTACAAACTTCTAAAGAAACTAATCATTATGTGCTAGCGCAAGAAGAGAAACATATTAAACTAGTGAAAACAAAGCATCCCAGACAAACTGTAACACTCCAATACTTAGGATATTGCATTATTGTACACCAAAACATCTGAAACATATATGGATGAACCCATAAACCTATCTGAGCATATACCCAAGTATGCACAAGCATATCCAATACTCTAGAGGAATGTTGAGCATTCTCGTAAACTTCTAAGACTCATAACTCTAGTTTAGTGCAATCTAGAGAATAATCACATCTAACTCTTGCTGAAGAAATTTTTATGACATGAAATCATGGGAATAACCTCTTTGTTAATTTCCAAACTTAACTCCAGAAATGCACAACTGGATCATGCAATGCGGGGATGTGAACCAAAAAATAGGGTCATTGACTTAGGAAAATATGCACTTTTTTCCTTAGACAACTTGCTTCCAGACTATTTTGCTTATGTTGATCCTATGTCATCGTCTTTGTTAAACCATCTCTCTCAAATCTTTCACTATCAATCTATCTCTAATCATTTCTTAGCCTCTTCAACTTCTATAGAAAATATTTATACAAACATGACCTCAAGTTAACATCAATGGCAACACATATTGAGTTGACATCAATGAAAGCACATATTTCCAACAATACTTAGGTATGTCATGTGGGTACAAAATCCCTACTGGATGCACATGCTCAACCTTGACTCATTGGCACTCTAAGCATTGAGCCAAATATTCAACTACATCCTTCTTGAGTCTTGGCCAAAAGTATAAAGATCTCAATTCTACTACCATCTTGGTTACTCCAAGGTGCCCCAAATAAGGTGTGTTGTGAATTTCTTCTAGGATCAACTTTCTCAAATCCATTGACTTTGGAATGTACATTCTTCTTTGGTATCTTAAAATTTCATCTGATTCCAACACATACCCATCAAAATGATGGCCTGAGGGGTTCTTCTCTAAGGCTTGCTTCACTCTAGAATAGTACTCATCTCCTTGTATATTTTGAGCCACTCGTTGTCTCAAATTAGACCTTGTATTGATCATAGCTTCTAGATGCCTTCTTCTAAGAGAATTAGCTACTCTATTTTCCTTGATATACTCAATGCTAAAATCATTTTCATTGAGGAACTCTAACCATCTCGGCATTTATCAAGCATTGAGATTTGGATGAGTGAAAATATACTTGAGTCATAGGTGGTCTGTCTTTAATTCAAATGACTTCCCCAAGAGGTAATATCTCCAAATCTTTAGTACATAAACTATGGTTGCTAACTCTAAGTCACGTGGTGTATAGTTCATCTCATATTGCTTCAACTTTCTTGATTCATACACCACCACTTTCCCATTCTGCATTAGAACTCCTCATTCACCTTCTCCTAATACATCAATTATCACTATGAATTTCCCATTAGGATCAAGTATAGTCAAAATTGGAGTTGTAGTGAGATTTTCCTTCAAGAGTTGGAAATCTCACTCACACTTATTAGTCCACTCAAATATCTTTCCTTTCTTTTGGAGTGAAGTTATTGGTGCTACAATTCTAGAAAACCCTTATCTAAAATTCTTGTAGTATCCTACAAGTCCCATGAAGCTTCAAAATTCAATTACATTCTGTGGTGGAGGCCAATCAACTATTGCCTTGATTTTCTCTAGATCTACTGCAATCCCTTCTGCTGAAATTATATGGCCTATATAATGCACCTTGTCTTGATAGAATATACACTTGGATAGCTTTCCAAAATGTTTTCTCTCCCTCAAGCATTGCAACAATATCCTTAAATGATTTTTACTGTACTCAATATTCTTGGAGTAAATCAAGATATCATCTAGGAATATCAACACAAATTCATCTAAGAAATCTCTGAGTACACTATTCATATGTTCATGAAAGCTATGGGAGCATTGGTTAACTTGAATGACACTACAATGAATCCATAATGGCCATAATGAGTCCTAAAAAAATTCTTCGAGATGTCCTATTCTTTAATCCTCAATTGGTGATATCCAAATATTATATCTATCTTAGAGAACATTGTAGCCCCTTTCATCTAATAAAATATTTTTTCCATTCTTGGAAGGGGTACTTATTCTTGATAGTTGACTTGTTCAACATCCTATAATCAATGCACAAGCACAAAGTTCCATCCTTTTTCACAAAAATGACTGGTGCACCCCACTATGACCCACTAGGTCTAATAAACCCTTGGTTCAACAAATCCTATAGTTGGGTCTTCAATTCATACAACTTGGTGGTGATCATCCTATAGAGAGACTTGGATTAAGGTTCTATTCTAGGTAGCAACTCAATAAAAAAGTCAAATTCCATTTTTTGTGGAAACTATATTAATTCCTCTGGAAACATATCCTAAAATTCTCTAAGGATAGGGTAGTCATCAAGTACTAGCTTCATGATATCAAGGCCACTAATGTGAATGGCATACATGGAACATCCCTTCCTTTGGGCCTTCCTTAGTTGCATAACTAAAATCTGTCTAAGTTAAATAAAGGTCTCAAAAAGCCATGAATCTCAACATGATTACCAAAATCATCCAAAAATCTTACAACCTTATCTTCACAATTTAATATAGACTTGTGTTCAGTCAACCAATTGATTCCCAAAATCACATCGGCTACATAAAGTTTGACCTGATTCTAAAAACTTGGAAGTTATAACTCACTGCAAGAAAGATAAGAATATACCCTCTTTTCTGCTCAATTTCCATACTGAACCATCCATGAATTAGCCATATGCCCTAGTCTAACTGATAACTTTGAAACTATTTTTGGATCTACAAAGCATTTAGTTGCTCCAATATCAATTAATATAGAAAAAGATTGGCCATAGAGCTTACCAGTACACTAAATTGGTGCACCTTGGAATTCAACCTGTTGGTTGTCTACATCTGCATGGATTTGATGTTGAGGTGACCCTTTCTAATTCCTTTCCCTTCATTCTCTTGAATTTTAAGGGAAAACATTGGCATATATCTCTCCTCCACATACAAAGCATCTACTACGAAGTGCTATGGGTCCTTCAGGCCTATCACTCCTATTATTGTTGTTATTATTGAAGTTATCCCTTTTATTGCCTCCATTGTGATTTCCTTTTGCTTTATCCTGGAAATTTTTTTCTTGCTTCATGTTTTAGATCTACTGATTGTTGTCTCCCTATTGGTTATTATTCTAAAATTTCTTATTTCCAAATCTAGATCTAGCATCTTGATTCTTGTGGTAGTTAGCCACCTACTAATTTTTTTTCTCTTGTTTAGTGGCTTTCTCAAAAACTTCATCCATATTAAAAGGGTTATGGATGCCCACATCTACTCCAATCTGAGGCTTCAATCCCAAGATGAAATTCTTGATTTGGAAGTGCTCATCCAACTGATATTGAGGTACATACTTAAGCAAGTGGGTGAAATTTTCCCAATTCAGAATCACTATCATGTTACCTTGAATCAAACTATAGAATTTTGTGATCTTCTTGTCAAAGAAGAGTTGAGGTAACCACCTCTTCCTAAAATATTGAAGAAATATTTCCCAAGTTGTCTCCCCTAGCAATAGATTCTTTTCATCTTTTTCATTGTCCCACCAAGTAGTTGTTTCACCCGTGAGTTGATATGCAACCCAAATAGCCCTGGTCTCATTGGATAGATTTCTAAGTTCAAAGTATTTCTCCATCTCAATGATCCAAGATTCAACTCTATCTTTGATGGTTTTTCCATCAAATTTGGGTGATGTAATCCTCATAAGGTCCTTACCTAGATCTTCTTCAATTCTAGCCCTCGCAATTCCATGGTCTTCATTCTATGGATTTCATTCCTCTCAATTCCCTCTAACCTATTGTTCTAAATTGTTCATCCTATTCCTTATTTTAGTTAGAAGGTTGAGGATTTGGTTCAACCTATCATTTTGCTTATTGTTGCTCATTCCATCATGATCATTGTTCCTAGTTTACACCATAGTTGGTTATGAAATGACTTGTGTCATTTTTTTCATCTTAGCGTAGTTAGAAAAAGGCCCTAGTATTAAACCTATAGCTCTAATACCAAATGTAAGTTTCTAAACCCTAAACAATCTCACAGAAATAAATAGTAACTCATTTTAACATAAATATAGAAATAAAATGAAACACCTTCAATATATACAATGACATATTACATCTCACATGTAAAAGTGTCTAATCCAAAATATTAATTACAAGAAATAAGGTAAATCATCATATGAAGTACTATCTAGTCAAGTATTGTAGAGTACAAGATATCATTATTGCAAGAATATGACTCAGGCTTTCATGCCCATTTGGTGATAACAATATAAGTAAAGAAACATAATCAATGGATTCTCTTACTGCCACTAACCACAACGGTCATCCAGAAACCAAGCAAGAACATCAAGCCTAGTCACTTTTCTACCCAACCATGAAGCTCACACTTCCTTGGAATTCTTCCTAACATGAAGAATACTTGACCCTACACGAGAAGCCTAGCAACTTGAAAATGACTGGCAGGATGGAATTCGGTGCAACCTAATATATCTGCATGCATTTCACATATGAACATGCTATGCTCTACTTCAGGATAAGACAAATACAATAAATTAACATCCATCTATCTCAATGGTACACATAGCTTTGGCCAAATATACTAAACCAAAAAATGGTAGGTATATTTGGAAAAAAAAATCTACTCCCCTCTGTTAGCCCATATTCAACACTCGTCTCAGAAGGTAAACAAAATCTCATATAGAAGACAATAATTATGAATAATGATCGTAAAACAAATAACTCTATCTTTTCATACAAAATTATTTTATGGAGATCTTTTATTATTTCTAACCTTTAATGCATAATGATGGTTTGTGATGCTACTTTTCTCCCTTGTTTATTTAAGTAATAACATCGGATTTAATATAATGAATATTATAATTAAGATGATTTGAGTTATGTATTGCTATCAAAACAAATGTGAAATCAATGTAAATTACAATATGTGACAATTAAGTGATTAACACCATAAATAGAATAATACATTCACACAAATTAATCATATTAACAGTAAAATCATATAGAAAATGTTCCCAATATAATTGAATCAACGGTTTTCAATACTTATCTATGAATATATTTTGAGAAGCTATTATCTGGCACTCAGAGGAATGGTTATAGATCTAGGCTCTTCATGGCAAGGAGGTACCCTTGGAGGAACCAATTCTTGCATAGAACACCAACCTACCTCAAAGGGCCTTACAATTAAACTACTTGCCTCAAAGGGCCTTACAGTAAAGCCTTGGCCAAGACAATCCCGGGTGTACATTGTACCCTGAGTTGGACACACACTGTGTGCCCCTTCTCCAACTACCCCCAAAATTAGCCAAAGATCCTAGAACCTTCACTACTTTATACCTTCTCATTTTTTTTTTCCCTTTTCTCTTCTCTCCTTGAATGTTCTCCATCCTTGAATATTTTTTTCCATATCTTCACATGAATGATTTATATATCCTTTTAAGGGGTAGTTTCCAAACCATAACACCTTTTTACAAAAGGTTTTCTTTTAATAATTATTTAAATAAATAATTATTCTTCTTTTTTAAAGAGTGTTTATACATATTCTTTATTAATCTCTCTTTTTAACCAAAGGATCATAATATCCTTTATTTTCTATCTCCCTTTTAATTCTAAAGGGTTATTCATAAATTTTTCTTCTCTTGGGAAAAAATTCACATAACAATTCTCCCCTTGTAAATTAGCTACTGTCCTCAGTAGCATGAGATACATCTATATCACAACTCAAAAACACATAATCAATAATTAAAGAAATTGATATTGAATACATTCATTCTTCATATATTTCTATATATCTACATCCTTTTCTTCTTTTTTAATTCATAGATCTCTCTCTTTTATTGTTTCAAGAGAATTATTTTTGTCAATCAAAATTATGACAAGAAATGTATACATACATATAAGAATTTTACAATTAAGAATTAAGGCTCTTCTATATATTTTCAATTTAATTAGTTTTCTCTCATGTAACTTCTTCAAAGTATTACAATGTGATCACAATAATTACTATGCATATGCAATACTATGTGGCCACTCATAACTTATAAAATTTTAATCTATAACTTCAACATACATTCCAAGATGATATTCATGCATTTCAGACTACATGAGTATCCTCTTTTCATATACAATACTTTATAAGTCACATGTACACAGTTATTGAGTTGATCAAAGCCAGTAACAAAGTACAATAAAACAAAACATGATAATCTTGCTAGGCATCTTAACATTAATAGAACACTAGTAAACTATTAACATCAATATATCACTCTATAGAAAACATTAGGGCTAATATTTTCTTATTTAATTTAATCCAAAAATGAATGTTTAGTTAAAATGATGATATGACTAGAACAATGATAAAAAAATATTTTCCTTCCTTATCTTGTATTTACCATTGTTTTATTCTAATTTTACTAATTTTAAAATAAAATAATTTTAGGACTTGTGGATTATGAGCCCACCACACTTCCACTATGCCAATCTAATACTAGTAGAATACAAAGTGTGACCAGGTGAAAATACTGTTCTAGAAATGAGCAACAACAAGAAACATGCAAGTAACAATAAAAACACCTAACACCTCAAGATTAGCCTAGTTAGATTCAAAATAAAATATGATAACAAGAAGAGCTGATTATACCTTGTCTCGAATTGATCCTTTGGTTGATTTTGTGTATACTCCTTGGATGAAAAAAGATGCAAGAGTGGGATGCAAGATGGATGAGAAATGGATGAGAATGCTATGATGGATGCAAGGGATGCAAGTTTTTGGCTAAGTATGGCTCAAATAAATTTTTTGCAAGAGTTTGGTTAGCACAATGATCAACCCCCTAAATGAGAGAAAATAGGGGGTATTTATAGAGGAAGAGAATTCAACGGTTGAGATACATCCAACAAGGTCAAAATGAAGGGCTATGGTGAGTTGAGGACTTACAAGCCCTCACATCTTGACATGTGAAATGTGAGATGGCTTAGAGATGGTGATGTGTAAATAAGGTGGAAGGAGGGTACATGATGTGGAAGAAGAACAAGTACTTTGCAAGTACCTTGGGGGATGAGAAGATTCCTTGGAGGAATAAAAAGTGAATTTAAAATTCACATGATTGGGGAATCTTGTGGATAAGACAAGGTTCCAAAGGGAGAGGTAGAAAGTAACTTGGATAAAACAAGGTGTCTAAAAAGGTAAGTACTTGTCACATGTGACTTGATGTGACAAGTCAAAGATTCTAGAAGATGCATGAGAAAAGGGGAAGAGTTTACATGTGACTTGATGTGACAAGTCAAAAATCACATGGGGAAAAGAAAAATGATTTTAATATTCCTTGGAAGGATAAAATGAATTAAAAATTCCTTGGGAGGTTGATTAGGCTAGTTAATGAAGGATTAGAGGAGGGTTAGGTGGCTAAGAGGGATTAGAGGTCAACTTGCAAAAGTTGGAGGATGTGACACATCCTAATCAAGGATTAGGCATGTGCACATCTCTAATGATGAGATTAGAAGATGGATTAGAATTAAATAAAAATGATGGAGGATGTGACATATGAGGAATTAAATAAATGTCATATTTATTTAATCTATTTGATGAAAATGAGGATTAAAGAGATAAGGTATTTAATCATTAATTAAATACCTTAGGGATTTGGCATAATTAAAGATATTAATTAAATAATAGCGATATTACTTAATTAATGCAAATAAGAGGATGCTTAGACGAAAGGGGATAAATTTGGATAAATTAAGTGTCCAAATTTAAGTGTCTACATTTTTCCCCTCTTTTAGATTGTGTTACGAAGTAGCATCATTTCAAAGAATATTAAAACATAGAACCTAGAAGAAGATGGTTAGATTGGGAAAGATGCCCTAGTCATTCAAAGGAGTGACTAGGAAGGAAAAAATGATGAAGATTAGGGATGAAGGATGCCCCCTCGAGAGGACATGCAGGTTCAAGAGAACATGGGTGTGCTCTCTAAATGGATGAAATGATGAAAAGGGGAGATGGGGAAGAGGATGTAGAGTGATGGATAAGAGAGGGCGATAAGCGAGAGGAGATTGGAAAGGGAGAGTGATGAAGGATGAATGGATGGGGGGGATTTTGATAGATGATAGGATGGGAGATGAAATGCAATCCAAATGCAATTTTCCATCTTTAGGAGTACTGAATTTTTCTATAGCAGAAGAAACGATACACCAAGGTATAAAAGACCAAGGCAGATTAGTGTCTAATGCATGAAAAAAACACAACAAACAAGAAGGCTATCCAAACACCCCAAAGTCACGTTGGCCTTGGTCGGGCCAGGTAATGGGATAACCACAAGCACACAAGGATTCACCAACATAACACTAGACCTCAGGGATCTTGGTGGGTATTATGTGGGACAACCGAGAAGACAACAACAAAGAAAAGATCAAGATACACCCCTATGTTGACTAGTCAAAGAACACCATGATATGATGGATCAAGGTGACCATGACAAGTGATGATAGGGAGCTCAAATGATTAAAAAAATCCAAAAGCATAAAAAGATTGTAGTCAATTTCAAATTTCCTTTGCCATAGGATCAAGGGGATGGATGGAATTGATGAGGTCCGTTAGGAAGGATGCATCCTATTGAGACCGATGATGGATACTAAACTGAAAGATCGATATGACGCAGGATATTCAAAATCGATTGGATTTGATGATACTAGTGGATCTCATTTGTAAAGAACCAACAAGAATAGGGCATAGCTTGATGACACGACATAAGAGATGAGACACAAGACAAAATACTGATACACCCTAAGGACCTAGGGGCTTGGGGGCTGATCAACTACGTGAAAGCGTAGAGCCCTCGTAGTTCGATAAAAGGTTGACGACAGACCACGATGGAGATAGGATGGACAAAAGGAGAAAAGTGGACAATGAAGATCAATGATAGATGATAAAAGAGCCCTAGGGGTGGATCAAATGATCAACCTTGCCTACGTGAAAGCGCAGGGGAAACATAGTTTGAAAAAAGGCCAAAGACAAATGATGGATAACCTTGGATAAGGGGATAAAATGATGGGACCAATATGATAAGACATGATAGACTTGGTGGATTGGATAAGATGATGACGATCACACGAAGCTCAGGGATGGGAAAGTTATCCAAATCATCAAAATGAATTGGGAGGATGATATGACAGATAGATGAATGATGAGAAATGATAGGAAATTGAAAAGATGTGCAAAAGAAGCAGAAGTGATGATGATAAGATCAATGGCATTGGATTGCGTGGGGAGTAGCCTATAGCTAGATACCAATGACAAGGGATTATGAGATGGGATGAGGATAGAGGATGGGGGGAGGAAAAGGATTGTTTGGATGGATTAGATAGAGGGATAAGGAGTTGGATGAGGAAAAGGTTATTGGCTAGAGATAAATGGATAGGTAATAATTTGGGTGATGGAAAGGATTTTTGTGATGGATGGGTAGAGAGATAAGGATGGGGAGATGGAAGGGATTTTTTGCTAGATGAAGGATGTCTCCAAGGACTATGTTACAAAGGAAGATAGATGCCCCCACTCTAAATATGTCATGTGTGATGAGGCATGAAGTATGGAAGATAGAAGGACTAGAAAATAAGGGAGTGAGATGGATATGGATAGGATGTATGGATAAGGAAGGGATATTTTTGGTAGCATGACGGGTGGAAAAGGAAGGTAGATGAATGCGAATAAGGATTATGATAGTGTGCGGATGAGGGGAATGTATGCCAAGAGGTGTCCAAAGCATGTTTATATGTTTTCCCCTATTGATATCAAGATCACAAGGACAATGGATGGATTGGGAGATGAATGGGATTATGATGGTAGGATGCGGAAGATAGGTGGGATGGAGGGGATGAATGAAGAGGATGTATATCAGGAAGACATGTGCATAGCGGATGGAGGGAATGCATATCAGGAAGCTGCCCCCAAGTGTGGAAAAGGACGAATGGGGATTTATGCATGATGCCTGTTTGCCAGGTTTTCATCATGGTACTTATCCAAGGTGTTTTTTTGCCAAGTTTTCACCATTGGATAGATTATTTCTCTTTACTATTTTATTTTTTTGATTTTTCTAATTTTTTGGATTTTTTTGGATAGCTTGCGGAAGGAGATGGATAAGGATAGGGAGGCAGATAAGCGGATTTAGAAGACACATGACAAGGAGATGGATGAAGGAATCAAGCATCAAGTTCCATACAAGGTGTTAAGAGCCCATGTTCGAAGTGACTATTAGATATTGGTACAACCATATTAGGATAAATGGATTATGCAAGATGATGAATTAGAGGGATTTGATGGGGGAGATATGTGGGATAATGCATGGGATGCTGGAAAAGGTATGGAGAGAATGATGGGGTAGGTGTGTGATGGGGGGATGTTTTCAAGACCAACATTGGCACATGTGGTTGTGGATGTGAAAAAATAGGAGGATTAATGGATGGAGAATGTGGGGATAACGAAGGAGATGGGATAGTGAATTTTGGGACATAAGGACCCAAAAAAGATTTAGGAGATGGAGGAAGTGTATGACTGGCTTTCGGATTAGAAACTTTGGATGTTGTTACAAATTTTTCATTTGAAGGCATGGCATCTTTTTTCTTTGGGATTCACATGGTTTTGATTTTTTCTTTGGTGGGCCTTTGTGGCCTATGGATTTGATTTGGATTTTGGATTTGATTTTTCTTTTCATCACCATGTCTTTTAGAGGGGGCATGGAAAGCTTTAGATTCATGTGGATTTTTAGATTCATGCATTTTTGCTTTAGCATCTGAAGTGCTTTTAGTAGCAATGGGATGGGTGCAAGGAGATGGATGACGTGGAGTGATGGAGGTAGGAGTATGGGGATTATGTGTAGATGGAGGATGTTTAGGTATGTTCCTTTGTTGATCCTAATTAGGGGACATGCGAGTGGAATGTTTATGATGGATGACATGGATAGGTGATGAATGGATGAAAGGATGAATAGGATGAGATGGAGGAGGTGATTTTGGGATATAAGGGCCCAAAACAGACGTAGTGGGTGGAGGGGCATAAGGACCCAAGATGGATGGATTAGATAAAGGATGGGAGATGGTGGATGGAGGGATGCAAGGGACCAAAATGGATGGAGCAGATGAAGGAGGAATACAAACGGTTGTTTTGAGGTGATATGATGGAGGAGGAGGGATGGCAACATATGATTTGGTGGAGCGATGTGAAGAGCCTAGATTTATTTTGGAAGAGGGTCATTGAGGATGTCTAGAGGTTGTACCAACATCTTTAGATTGCGAGTCTTGAGAAATAGGTCCAAGACCTTGCATATAGATTTGTTCTTTGATCTGGATGGGCTCTAAAATACCTTGATCATGAAGGCCTAAACCTTTTCCTTGATAGTTCATGTTCTTGAGCATGCAATCCATGATAGGATTTGTGTTATTATGAAAACATGATGCAAGTCCATTATTAAGCGGAGTATGATGGGTGGTATATACATTGTGTTTTTCTTCTACAAGGAGGCCACCATGGAAGAATGTGAGAGTACCAAGGGGATATGCAAGCGGTGTGGGGATAGCAGTTTTAGGCGATGATGGGGGATCATGAGAGGGAGATGATGGGATAAAAACATTTAAATTAGGGTGAGTGAGCGATAAGGATTCAAGAGATAGATTAGGAAATGTGAGGGGATCTGGATTTGTGACAATAGGTGATAAGAGCTCATGTGATGGAGTGACAGAATCTTGAATGTCAAGGGGGTCATGAGATGGAGTGGATGGAGGAGTGTGATCTTGAGTAGGACTAGATGGGATGGTAGGATCTTGATCTGGAGAAGGGGATATGTTGGCATGCTTTGGAGCAAGCTCTTGGCATGACTCATCATGTGCAAGAGGCATGATAATGGAATCTTAGAGGGACTCTTCAAGTGGGGAAGATGGAGGGATGGAGGATTCAAAACATTCATGGGAATGGATTTCAATGATACTGGGAGTGGGAGAAGTGGATTGTATTTGGGTGTCTTCGATGGATTGGATGGATCTAGGAGTAGGGGGAGTGGATTGGATTTTGTTATCGTTGATGGGTTTGATGGATTTTGGATTAGGAGATGGGGGTCCAATGGATTCAGTGATGATTTCAATGGTGTCAATGGTTTGAGTGATGCTAGGGGTGGTACCATCAACGATAGGTGTTGGGTGGAGAAGGGTCTTGTCACTAATGACCATGGATGATGGGTTGGGATGGCATGATTCCACGACTTCAAGGTGTGGAGTGGGGGATGTCTTCTTTGTTATAAGTCCTTGGAGAACTTCTGGAGTGAGAAACTTGAATATTCTAGGCTGAGATGGTGAGGTAGGAGTGGATGAAGGATTATGGATTGGTGGGGGATTAGGACTATGGATTGGTGGACTAGGATGATATGGGGGAATGGGATTGAATGTAGGACTTGGAGTAGATGGGGGATTAAGATTAGATGAAGGGTTAAGATAGGGGTATTGGAATGGTGAATTAGGACAAGGAGATGCGGGTGGTGGATTGTAGTAAGGATATTGGGATGGTGGATTAGGATGGGAAGATTGAGATGGCGGATTGAGATAGGGAAATGTGGATGTCAGATTATGGTAAGTTAATGGGTGTGTTGGACTAGGATAGGAAGGTGTGAATGTAGGATTAGGTTGAGTAGATTGGTATGGAAGATTAGGGTAGTGGGTATATGCAAATGAAGGATTGAGATAGGATGATGTGGATGGGGGATTAAGATAGGGATATTGTAATGGAAGATTAGGATAAGAGGATGCAAGTGTTGGATAAGAGGATGATGTAGGTGAATGATATGATGGATATGATGGATATCCCTTGTCAAAGGTACCATAAGGAGCATGATTAGGCATGGATGAAGACATAATAGGATAACTTGAAGGGGTGATTGGATTTTGGAAAGTGGGTGGAGAAAGCTTACTAGCAATGATAGCATCAAGGGGATCTATGTCATATCCTTCTTGATCGACAAGACGTTCGTTATTGTCGTCAATGTAATTAGGGTTTCCTTTGACTACTATTGATGGAGGATAAGAATTCATGATGATAAAAGGATAAATATGATGGATCAAATATTTTGGATGGAAATGGACTAAAGCTCGAGTCAGGATTTACATCAAGCTCAGATCAGGATTGGAGAAAAGCTCTAATTAGGATGATTGGATGGTGCAATGGGATTGATTTTGATGATTGAATTTAATTACTAAAGGATGACTACGACACCGAATCTACTTCAAGATGTAAGTAGATTGATTGGGTCGAAGTGATTGGATAGGGATGTGATTGGATTGGATTGGATAGGATCGATCGATGATTGATAAGATCGAATGATGGATCAGATAGGATGATGGAAGGGATTCTAAACCCTGTTCAGAGATTATCCTAGGTGACTTAGGATGTTGATTGATTTGATTAAAGGATAAAAGGATGATTGTGGCACCGAATCCACTTTGAGATTGAAAATGGATTGATTGGGCCGACGATGATGATTAACTTAGGACAAATGACAATCCTAACCGAATGTTGATGATGACGATCAAATTAGACACTTAGGTCAATTTGGATAATAACCCGAGATGAAGTTCAAGGGATTTGGATGGGGAAAACGATGATTTTATTGGAGGAATGAATGATAAAAATGGATGAACGAATACTCAAAACGAGTAAACGATTGATTGAAACAAATGAATGACTACTCGGAATGAGTAAATGACTGCTCACAACGAATGAATGATTCTCAGAACAAGAAGATGAAGGTTTGGAATAGATGAAATATTATGTAGAACGAGTAAACGATTGATCGGGACTGTTGAACAAGAGTTTGAAATGATAGGAGGTTTGAAATGGATGAACATTTACTCGAAACGAGTAAACGAATGATCAGAATGGTGGAACGCGAGTTCAAAATGATAGACAAAATTTCGAAATAGATGAATGTTTACTCAGAATGAGTAAACGAATGATCAAAAAAGAGGGAACGAATGTTCGAAATGGATGGATGAAAGGTCAAAATGAGTAAGCGATTGATCGAAATGGATGAATGAATGCTCGAATTGGAAGACTGACTCTTGGAAGGGATGAAAGGATACTCATAACAAGGTGATGAATGCTCGAGATGAGAAGAAGGGTGCTTGAAATGACCGAATGAAGGGTGAACTTAGTTGTTTGAGGGGCAGGCCCGCCCAAGTACAGATTAAGATTTTGGTTATAGCTCAGATTAAGATTGGATTGAAGCTCAAAATAGGATGATTAGAGGATGTGATGGGATTGATTCTACACCAAGTTTCGGGGTTTAAAGAATGTAAGGTGCTGACAATCAATTTTTTTCCAGATTTGGCAATTTTCAAAAATTGTCAAATTTTGCCATTTTAGGAAACTTCACAGACATACTTTTGAGAGTCCAGATTTTTCCCAAAAAATACCCAAAACTAAGATAGGATGAATTTCCAACTAACATTCCAAATCTAAGACATGCATTCCGAGTTATTAACGAGAATGATTTTTCAAAAATTGAAAAAAAACACTAAATTGTGATTTTGAGGGTCAAGATGAAAGTTTGAGGCCCCGAAAATATGGCGAAATGAGGTCCAATCCACTCAAGATCAATTGGGAATCCACATGCCACGTCATAACACAACCACCTATAAAATTTTAGCTCAAGCAGACACCCGAGTCAAAAGTTATGGCCTCCGGAAGTTTCGACATAAAAATCAAAACCCTTGAAATGAAGTCTAGGGAATTGGGATGGATGATTTGATGATGGATATGGAATCTAATGATGTTCTAAGTAGCACTTATGTGATTTTGGTGATGAAATGATGCCTTATGAAAAATGTTGATGACGGGAAAATAGGTGCTCGAAACGACTGAATGAAGGGTGAAATCAATTGTTTGGAGGGCAGGTTCACCTGTACAGGAGGAAAGGTACGCCTATACAGGAGGGAAAGTTTGCTTGTCTAGGAGGGTAGGTTCACTTGTCCAGGAGGGTAGGTTCGCTTGTATAGCAGGGCAGGTTCGCTTGTCGGAGGGTAAGTTCACCTGTCTAGGAGGGCAGGTTCGCTTGTACAGGAGGGCAGGTACGCCTGTCTAGGAGGGTAGGTTAGCCTGTGCAGGACGGAAGGTACACCTGTCGAAGGGCAAGTTCGCCTGTTTAGGAGGGTAGGTTTTCCTGTACAAGAGGGCAAGTATGCCTATGGATTGAAGATTGATCAAAACTAATTAAAACAGGCTGAAAAGGGGCTTATTCAAAGGTCAGGTTCACCCTTGGAGGTCACATATTCCTGTGGACAAATTTGAACATGTTTTTTGGACAAAAGACTAAGGCAAAGGACCCAAAACACAACAAACAACATTCATAGGATAAGGCTGACTCGACTGAACAAAAAATTACTAGTTTTGCACAAAGAAGACAGTTCAGACAACACGATCCTAAATCTAGTAGAAATGGGTATGGCCAATAGAGTCTTCTATTCTAGGATGAACATGGTTGCTAGGGATTCCTTGATATATACCCGATATGTGAGGCCCAAACCGTGAACACCAACCCATCACAAGCGTGAGTCAGGAACCTTAGCAAGATACTAAAGGCTCGAACCAACTCTTCACGTCATCCTGATGCTTTTCCCATTATGACACGGTTGGATTGAGGTACAAATTTCGCTCTCCCCCTTTTATATACCCTGCCAGTACGTGTGGTTGGAATCATCCCTTGGGGTGATGAAATCCCCAAGTAGGTCCCGCTAAGAAAAGTAAAAGGGTGACTCAAAGGACTTGGTAAGCTACGATTTCTCGTCACCCAAGATCGCCAAATGGTGCAAGGGGATTGTATACGTCAAATAGATTACTAACAAGCACAACACACAAGGTAAATTGACACCCGTAGTTAAGCTATGTCCCTAAGTTATCAAGAAACAACAAGCAACAATTAATAAATAAATAGCCCTACAAAGAAATTTGTTAGTAATTTTTCTTCTTGTTCCTTACCAAATGTTGATTAGATGCTTGCACAAACACACACAAGGCACATTAGGGGGTCAGGAATACTCAAAATAGTTAAAAACAGTGCTTAAATTTCACTTTTTACCTTTTGAAAAAAACTATTTTTGGTCAGGTTTGCCTGTTTAGGAGGGTTGGTTTTCCTGTTGAGGTCAAGTTTTCCTGTAGAGGTCAAGTTTTCCTGTAGAAGAGGTCAGGTTCACCTATTGAGGTCAGGTTCGCTTGTAGAAGAGGTTAGGTTCACCTGTTGAGGTCAAGTTCACCTATAGAAGAGGTCAAGTTCGCTTGTAGAAGAGGTCAAGTTCGTCTGTTGAGGTCAAGTTCACTTTTAGAAGAGGTCAGGTTCACCTATAGAAGAGGTCAGGTTCGCTTGTTGAGGTCAGGTACGCCCTTGGTGGGCAGGTTCACCTCTCTACTAGGTCGGGTTCGCCCCTCTGCAACCTGCACCTACAAACAATAAAAAAAAAAAGTGAAAGAATAGGACCTGTCTGTGGGTCCCACTAGGCATGCCATAAATGTGACCAGGCAAAAATACTATTCCATAAATGAGCAGCAACAAGAAACATGCAAGTAACAATAAAAACACCTAACACCTCAAGATTAGCCTAATTAGACTCAAAACAAAATATGATAACAAGAAGAGCTGATTATACATTGTCTCGAATTGATCCTTTGGTTGGCCCTTGATGGTTGATTTTGTGTATACTCCTTGGATGAAAAAAAATGCAAGAGTGGGATGCAAGATGGATGAGAAATGGATGAGAATGCTATGATGGATGCAATTTTTTGGCTAAGTATGGCTCAAATAAAATTTTTGCAAGAGTTTGGTTAGCACAATGATCAACCCCCTAAATGAGAGAAAATAGGGGGTATTTATAGAGGAAGTTGAATTCTCTAGAGAATTCAACGGTTGAGATTCATCCAACAAGGTCAAGATGAAGGGTTATGGTGAGTTGAGGACTTACAAGCCCTCACATCTTGACATGTGGAAGGTGCGATGGCTTAGAGATGGTGATGTGTAAATGAGGTGGAAGGAGGGTACATGATGTGGAAGAAGAACAAGTACTTTGCAAGTACCTTGGGGGATGAGAAGATTCCTTGGAGGAATAAAAAGTGAATTTAAAATTCACATGATTGGAGAATTTTGTGGATAAGACAAGGTTCCAAAGGGAGAGGTAGAAAGTAACTTGGATAAAACAAGGTGTCTAAAAAGGTAAGTACTTGTCACATGTGACTTGATGTGACAAGTCAAAGATTCTAGAAGATGCATGGGAAAAGGGGAAGAGTTCACATGTGACTTGATGTGACAAGTCAAAAATCACATGGGGAAGAGAAAAATGATTTTAATATTCCTTGGAAGGATAAAATGAATTAAAAATTCCTTGGGAGGTTGATTAGGCTAGTTAATGAAGGATTAGAGGAGGGTTAGGTGGCTAAGAGGGATTAGAGGTCAACTTGCAAAAGTTGGAGGATGTGACACATCCTAATCAAGGATTAGGCATGTGCACATTTCTAATGATGAGATTAGAAGATGGATTCGAATTAGATAAAAATGATGGAGGATGTGACATATGAGGAATTAAATAAATGTCATATTTATTTAATTCATTTGATGAAAAAGAGGATTAAAGAGATAAGGTATTTAATCATTAATTAAATACCTTGGGGATTTGGTATAATTAAAGATATTAATTAAATAATACAATATTACTTAATTAATGCAAATAAGGGGATGCTTAGACGAAAGGGGATAAATTTGGATAAATTAAGTGTCCAAATTTAGGTGTCTACACAAAGTATACCATGGAATAACATATCAAACTCATATTTAAATAGAAAGTCCAAGTCTTTATTAAATATACTTTTATCCCTGTACTTCTTTTAAATTCATAATTCCTTTTCTTATTTAGTATTGTACAAGATTTTTTGCATTGATTAAGATAAACCCAATACAAGAGTTTTTTTATATACTCTAAGAATATCTATTCTTATATCAAGGCTTCTAATCACATGCTTCTCTTACCACCTATATTCATCCTATTTTCACTTTCTTCCAATTTTGACCTCTTAACCATACCTTTGTGGTTATTTGATTCTAAAATTATTTTCTTTTTAACTTACAAATCCTATAAATGAATTTTGATAAGATAGTCCTTCCTCTGAACATTTTGAACCATATTAAATTTATTCTTTTTTTTTTGGTCAGGGTTTTTATGCACATCTATTCATAAATTTCTCCTATAGAAATATATAAATTATATCACTATATATGGAAAAACACATGCTTGTTGGAGAATCTCTATCTTTAATTTATTTATGCTCATACATTGTATTTTATTGTATATCTTAAACCAATCATAAGAAATCACCTAGACCATATATCATGGTTTATTTGAGGCCAAGAAATATGTCTAACATAAATAGTGTGGCATGACATAATAAGGTGGCTTAGTAATTATCTTCTTTTTTTTACAAAGGTTGCCTCTTATAATCATTTATCTCTTTTAAAAGAGTTTTCTTAAATATTCTTCATTACTCTGTATTTTTATTTATTTATATTTAGAAATAATTATCTATTTTTCAATATATATATATAATTTAGGGTTATCTCTCCCCCTTAAAACTTTAACATGTCCTCATGTTTAATCATAAGGACTATTGAATTTCACATTTTATAAAGATAGTTGAATTTTAACATCATATAGTTCCAAAGTTAGGATATGAAAAGGATCTTGGAATTTGTGGGTTATGAGTCCATAATGTAACCTAGATTAGACTCAAGTAACAAATCTTAAGTGTTGGTCTTTCTAACAATTGATAAAGATTAAAGACACCCATATCTAAATGTGAGTGTTTTCATAGAAAAAATTGAAGAAGGTTTTAGCAAGTGAATATAAAGTACATTTCCTAGATGATACAACCCTCAATCATAGAACTTACAAATATAACATGATATAAATTTTAATACATAGTAAATTATACATGTATAAATATTATAGCTCAATGATAGCATTATTTCCACTAGGCTAATTAGGGTAAATTGTTATTTATAGTCTAATGAATATAGTAAAATATTTTAACCTTCCCAAAATTGAGGATAAACTATAGTTTATTCAATGACCTTGCCTCAACTAATCCTAGAATAATGATTCAAGGTATATCTATAACCAACACAATAAGCAAAAGATTGTCAAAATTCATTAATTCTATACTACAAAACAATCTCAAATAACTATTGTGAATTGTCACTAAGAAACTTATAAGTTGTATCTTTATGAATCTAATTATCGCTCTACTAATAATGTCTAAGTTAAATGATGGAAAAAATTTAATAGTTGATCATAATTGTGGGGATTTTCTTACTTTATTTGATAATCATATTCATAGTGACCAAGAACTAGCCACTTTACTTCATTATTATCTATAATTTCATTACCAATCTCATAGAATATCCTTAAAAGACCTCATATTTATAGTTGAAAAATGCATTGCAACCATGATTCTACAATTTTTATTTTACCATTAAAATGATGTTTCTTTGCCCCATATAAGATCAAGGGTACCATATATATTTCCAAAGTAATACTCTTGTCATTTAAAAGCAATATTTTAATACTATGCTTTTCCTTCTGAAACCATATGACATCTTTCTTGGCTATCAAAATAGCCTTACGATCATTCCATATCAATGAATAAGTATCTTATTATTTGTGTTGTCATCCCATGGTGGAAATATATATTTTCTCACCATTTTTATTGGGTATTGAATACCATTGCGGTTTAGACAAGTCAATTTAGGTAGCAGGTTGTTGGCTCACCAGTCAGACCAATTAGATGCAAGTGATGCATGATTAAAATAGTATTCTCGTAGAAGTTAGTTGTGAAGAAATAGATTTTTAAAATGATTTGTCTACCAATTTTTATATGATTTTTCTTTCAAATTTACATCCACTAACATTGTTGTTTAAAATATTAACTTGAAACAATTACATTAGATCTGTGTGTCAAAAAAATACTAATATTAATTTTTTTTGAAAAGCTTTGATTGATTTCACTATAGCTTCCCCTAAATTAAAAATTTATGGACAATCAATATGAAAATCAATAACTAAATATAATGCTATTTTTCTTCAATAAAAAATAATTTTCTAGAAACTAACTATTGTCAATCCCCAAGTTCTTCTTAACATGAAGAATACAAAGAATACCAAACCTGTTATTGTAACAACACAGTCGTCACTTGACATCGACCTAGAAGAAATATATCAATTAACAAAACCTTGGAACCATTCTAACATTGCAAACATGGCGTGGTATGAGATCACTTTCTTTGAGGTATTATGCCCATAGTCGAATAGATAAATGACAAAAGACTTAATAGAAGGATTCATGTTTTAGAGGCACAACTTCTCATAAAGGGTCTCGACCTTGTCCATTCCATAAGGGTCCCATATTCTATAAACTCTTGTACAAATCTTTGGATATCCAAAAGTGTGAATGGTTCATAGTCCATGTGGTCTTCCAAGAAGACATCAATGGTTATATGATATATATAATAGCAAGTGTATTTCAATAGTTTTTATGTGCATAATAAAGAGGATAAAGATTTCATGAAGGATAGGTTAAATGATTGATATATATAGATTTTATATTAATAAATTTATTATGATTAAAAAATATTATGGGTCTATAGGTCAATAACTTACATATATAGAAATTGTCTTAATTGATATGGTGTCTTAAATTGAGTATAGATACAATTAGGAAGTTCTCAAAGCAATATGAATATGAAAGTGAACATAAATACATGCATATGATTTGGATCTTCAATAATGAATAATAGATAAAAAAAAATTAGCATATGGGGAAAGGCTATAAGCTAGGTCTTATGGAATCAAGTCTTATGACTTTAAACATTAGGGTAAGAATATAATGCTAGACATTTACAAGGAGTATTTTAAGGGTTTGTTACTATGGAATTTCAAAACATGAAGAAAATTTTAAAGATAGGAAGGAATGATCATTAGGCTCTGATACCGAATGTGATGCTACTTTTCTCCATTGGTTATTTAAGTAATAGTACAACAAATTTAATATAATGAATATTAGAATTAAGATAATTTGGGTTATGAACTATTATCAAAATTAATGTGAAATAAATGATTAAGACCATAAATGGAATAACACATTCACACAAATTAATCATATTAACACCAAAATCATATAGACAATGTTCCCAATATAATTGAATCAATGATTTTCAATACTTATTTGTGTTCATATATTTTGAGAAGCTATTATCAGCATTTAGAGGAATGGCTATAGTTTCAAGCTCTTCATGGCAAGGAGGCCACTGGTTCTTGCACAAAACACCAACCTACCTCAAAGGGCATTACGGTTAAACTACCTACCTTAAAGGGCCTTATGGTAAAGCCCTAACTAGGACAATCCCGAGTGTACCCTATACCCAAGTTGGAAACACGTTGTGTGCCCCTTCTCCAACTACCCCCAATGCCAGCCAAAGCTCATAACCTTCACTACTTTATACCTTCTCATTTTTTTTTCCATTTTCTCTTCTCTCCTTGAATGTTCTCCATCCTTGAATATTTTTTTCCATGTATTCACATGAATGATTTATATATCATTTTAAGAGGTGGTTTCCAAACCATCACACCCTTTCACAAAAGGTTTTCTTTTAATAATTATTTAAATAAATAATTATTCTTCTTTTTTAAAGAGTGTTTATACATATTCTTTATTAATCTCTCTTTTTAACCAAAGGATCATAATATCCTTTATTTTTTGTCTCACTTTTAATTATAAAGGGTTATTCATATATTTCTCTTCTCTTGGGAAAATAGTCACATAACATGGTTAAATGTATAATTGACATGCAATTTAATCATTGATATGCAACTAGATTATAGACATGCAATCTTGATTATTGACATGCAACTAGATTATAGACATGTAATCCTAATTATTGACATGCAATTTGATCTCTACTGATATTTATCAATTTCATGTAATATTCAATATATATGCAATATTATTTTCAATTTCATGCAATACTAACTAATTTTTTTTATGTCATGTAGGTTAAATCCATAAGAAATTAGTTCATAACATGCAAGACATATTTATTCCATTATTTTTACATAGTTATATATGTATACACATATATAATTATGTATATGTGTGTGTGTGTGTATAATTATGACTATACTTCTAATATGTTGATTGTAAATAAAAGAATCATATCCATACAATTAAATGACAGTTATATATATATTCAGTTTTATAGTTTCACTGTGAATTCATTACAATAAAAATTCAAAAAATTTCCTAGTATTGAATTTGATAGGACTTTCCAAACTTTTGTGGTTCCATGCTTTTTCTATAAATTTTGAGAGTTATGGTAGTCATTTGCTAGCTAGGGTTTATTAAAACTCTTTGTTTAGGGTTCCCCCAAGGTCTTAAACCCTTCTTAAACACTAATAGTCCTATGCCCTAGCCTTTTCTTCTAATCGCTCATTAAATTGAAGTAGTCAGTTCCCGGTTGTATTACTCACAACTTACATGCCATTGAAGTCGTCCAGTTACCAACTCTTATTCCTAGTCTATTTGATTGCATGCACTTTTAAAATTTCATTAAAAATCCTTTTGTGGATCCATGAAATATTTTATCATGTGTCTAATCTCTAAGCCTATGTCTTAAGTTTATTTCATGTCTTAGCTTTTCATCGACCTAGTCATGGCCCCATTCTAAATCATAACTTGAGTGCATGAGCTTAAAAAGCCTTTAGTTACTTGCTGAGTGGGCCCCATACTGCCAGGTGTTAGCTTTTCATTGGTTCTGCCAACCCATGTTGATTATTTTATTCTTTAAAAATTGTCCACAGAACTACAGGAAGGTGCCACATGTCCAATCTTTACAAAGGTTTATGGCGGGCTTGTGGTAGGCTCGAGATCTTGAGGCTACCAAGGTTCCACATGGCATGATCTAGACCATTCCCTACCATTCCACAGGGAACCTTTCATGAAGACTTTTGTTGACTATGAAAAATGTGGGATGTTGCCATGTGGCAAGCTCTCCATCGTCCAATGAAGAATCACAAGATGCCAATAAATTTAGCTAAGTGTTGAGAGCATAAAGGAAGGTTAAATTGTGCACATGTTAGGAAATGTGGCATGATCTAGGAGGCTTTTTTCCATTATGTGGGCCTCGATCTACCAGTCTAGTACATGATCATGGAAATGCAGGGAGGTGACAAGTTGACTCTACCAGAAATTTTAGAAATGGCGAGGCCTTGAGTGACTTGAAAAAGTGTATCTACATGGAAAAATATGATTGGTTTGAGCTTTGTTTAAAGCCGGTCAATCTTTTTTAAAACTACATGACTTTATCTCATATGTCTGATCAAATTAATTGACTAGAATATAAAAAGAAAATAGGTAGTTGTAGGCATGTTGGCTTGTGCAAGTTGAGAATTAATGGTGGGCAAGACACCATATGCCTAAAATTGAATTCTTTTCTCCATAAAATCTAATTACAACTCATAATTACAAGTCACCAAAGTATTCATGGTACAAGGAGATCAAATTTGGTGGAGTTTCGAGCTCTCAACATCTGAAATTAGGGGTTTCCCACATCCAAGAAACTATAAGTGTGTCTCTGCTCATAACTTGCATAATTCCTTACAAAATTGTTTGTAGTTGTTGGTTGTTAAATCTAAATTGTATTCTAGGGTTGTTTTAAAGCTTGAAATATACTTCTTGTATATAAATTATTCAAGTTTTCCCTAGCTTCATTTCTTAGTTACATTGCAAACCCTAGAAAATCCCTAAAACCTTGGTCTTCCTGCAAATCTTAGCAAAATGTCTCATAAATTACAACCATCTACCTTAACCCCAAAACAAGCCCTCCACAATGATATAATTTCTCATCTTCCTAGTTCCACCAAACAAAGGGTTAGGGTGAAAGGCCCTAGCGTAGACAAGTGTTTTATTGATAGGTATTGTGGTATGTTGAAGTGACCTTGTCGGGATGGGAGTTGTTTAAGTGTTAGTATGGGAAAATAAATTTTCTCCTGTCCCCACATGCAATGTGTGGAGACTAGAGTTGGGGAAGTTGGTTGTCCCAATGTCTTCCTTGATGTTGATTTATTGAAATCCATGGTAGAAAATTATGATGATTCAGTTAGGGTCACAAGGACCTTGATTGGAAAGGTTATGGTTATGTTAGACAAGGAATCTATTGCAATGATTTTCAAGCTCAACCCCTTTTCAAGTAAACCCATTGATCTTGAGGATCTCAAGAAGTAGTATGAGAAGAATAAGAGCACATATAGAGCCATATTTCTACCAATATTTAGGGTTAAGGATCATCAACGCAAAACTATCAAAATATCACCTATTAAACACGAGCCTTTTCAGGTGGACAACTTTGAGGGGTACTTCTCAAAAATTTATCATTCATTGTGTCAAGTATTGGGATTTGAACCATAGGAGAGAATACCAATTGAATTCATGTTTATGGCAACAACCATTCAAAACTTAATGGTTAATGATGAATTTTATTTTGTAACATACTTATCTAAGGCCATCCATGATGGATTGGTTAGCATCAAGAAGGGAAATATGGGAGAATTTTTTTGGTGGTATTCATTCCTATTCCACATGTTCCTAGCTTGGGGTAAAAGAACTTAGGTCTTGGACTACAAATTAAGACAAAGGATGAAAAAGATGAAGACCTCCCAGTCCAAATGTGGACACAATTTTTGGATAGGCACTATCCACAGTCAAACTTTGGATCTTTCACAAATATTTTTTCTACAAATATTATGTTATTTTTGAAGGGCCAAGTTCCTAGAATCCCTACAGATCCCCATGATTTACTTAGGCCAACAAAGAGAAGACCTGAGCTGGGGATTGGACACAATTAGGGAGATATCATTGCCCATTTTGACTGCACTTTTTTAAGAGTGTATGGATGCCTCTTATCACCTCATATTCTACCAAGGAGTGTTCCATTGAGAGTTGGATTTCTAGAGGTGATATGGAAATTATCTTATTTTGAGGAGACCCATTTGTCCAATAAGATAAAGGGCTCATTCTTCCCTTTCCTCATTGTTTTTGTTTATTTTGTTATAAGCAAGGATGGATGGAAGAAAATTCCTGATCTATTCAAGCCTTACAAGATGAAACCCTCAAGGAAAATGAATTTTGATCTTGAAGGATTTATTAATGAGCTGAGGATTAAGACCAACAAATCCAAGTTCTATCATGGAATAGACTATGGAGAAGATGTGATAAGAAACTACCTTGATGATAATGAAGTGTATAATAGAAAAGATAAATGGAAAACTTTTAAGAAGTTTGAAGATGCAAAGAAGAGCCCGACCCTTCATTTAAGGGAACCTGTGTTGATGTTGATGATTTGGTTCTGATGATTCAAGCCATATTGCAGAATTCTGAAAAAATTGTGGGAGACACCAAAGGCTTGGGAAAAGGATAAAGATAAAGGAAAAGATCTTATTCTAGAAGAGAGGCCAACATACCAGCCTCCAAAGAGGCCTTATGTTTTTACAAGGAGGCCCAAAGGAATTGTAATGAAGGAATAAACAAGGGATTCACCTTTTCCATCTTTTGAATCAAGAGCTTCATCACTAGTTAGGCAGGTACCTCCCTCTCCTCCACAGAACATAATTGATTTGGATTCACCACCAAGAGACCCTTCACCAAAAAGGAGGAGAGTTGTAGAAGAGAAACTTGTTGACTATCCTCTTGACTATGATGATGAAGAGATTATTGTGACTAGAGATGATATAATGCAATAAATTCCATCTCCTTAAAGAGATGATGATTTTCCAGATCCAGTAGGAAGGGTCACTCAAGAAATCATTGGAGGCAGAGATAATAAAAATGACATTTAAGGGATGAATCTTGCAAAAAGTTTATGGATGATGACACATTTGTCAAAAGTGATGCTTTTAAAGAATTTGTATGGAGAAGTAAAAGAGATGAATTTGACAAAATGTTGAATGAGAAAATAGCTTAGTTCCCAGACCAATCAAGAAAATAAATATCTAAGAGACTGATGATTCAAATGAAGGCAGAACAAAAGGAAATGACAATTGGTGAAGGAAGAAATCTCTCTTACTTCAAGAGTGGGTTATAACATCTGATATTTCCCTGGATATTGTGAATAAAAATAACACATAGGTATTTTCAAGTGACAATGAGGAATTGGCTACATTAAGTGGGCCTACATTCAGCCCCAAGTGGGACACATTGGCTATTTGGGCCCTTGCACCAAATATAAATAAACTAATTGTTGTTGAGCTTGTTGGTGATCTAAGGGGAGGATTGATAATAAAAGGAGTTTCATATACTTTTGTAGTAGAAGTAGCCATATTGGCTATGAATGTTTCCCATTTCAATAAGGCAAGAATTGAATCCTTGAAACAAGAATATAATCAGACCCTCAAGAAATATCAAAATTTATTGAATGAGTATAATAAAGACAAGATGAAGATTTCTCAATTGGAGCTACAAGTTGAAATGTTGAAAACACAACAATCTCAAGTCTAGTAGCCTCAAGTGCAACAACAACTCGCTCCTTCACCACCTTCTTCACCACCTCCATCAACATAAATTATTGTATGGGAACCTAAGTCTGAAGTACCAAGCACTTATTCTGCACCAATTCCTACAACAAATAATGACAATATGTACATTGTTTCATGTATGTTAGGTCATTTTATGGAAAAGAATCTTAATAAAATAAATAATGTGCATAGGAAATATTCTTTATTCATGGCAAAGAATTTAATGTGCATAGGAATTATTCTTAAATAATGTGCATAGGAATTATGACTCTTTTTATCCCTGAGAAAGGAATCCCCAAATGGTTGATCAAGAGGATATTGGGACTACTTTAAAATAGGATAAGAAAGAATTGAGTGTAATAATATCTACCAAATTGGTTGGAGTGCTACAACCTAACCTTAAGATATCAAAATATTGAGTGAGTCTCAACAAGTGGAGGGTAACTTTGAAAGAATAGTGATACCTCCTAAGAGCCCACTCTCATGTTGTATGAAGGCAATGGCTTGTTTAATAATATGAACACCCCAAATATTGATTCTGAGTCTGAGGATTCCCCCAATTCCCCTTAATTTATGATTGGAGACTCTCTTAGTGTCCCTAAAAATGAACATCTACAATTGGATACCTATGCCTAGACTATGAATGATTTGGAGTATATGAAGACAAAAATTGAGGAGATGGAGAAAAACATGAAGGCCATGATGAGGTTCAAGGATAAAATCATCCATAGGTCTACCACCAATCTTCCTATTTTGTAGGATTTAGAGCTAAAAAGCACGAGACTACTATTGCTAATAGAGCTAATTTAGATACAATGTATAATTTCCTTACTTAAAATTGGGGAAATTGTTCTTGTAGGTAGTGTGTTATTTTATGTTGGTTGGTTAGACACTTATTTTTTATTAAGTTTACTCTAGACATTCTAGTTGTTTCTTGGAATCTTATGTGTTTTTAATGTGTTATTTCTATCCAATCTTGGGCCTATTTTGATTGCCTTGGGAGCTACTTTTGTCCTAGGGTTTAGAATCCTTGTTTCTTGATTATTTAATTAAAAAATTATGGTAAGAAGCTCAAAAATTAAAATAAATTTTAAATAATATTGAAGGAGAAAAAATTAAGGTATCATTTATCAATACTACTATAGATTTACAACATCATATTTTAAGTATATTTAAATTTGGTAAAACTTAATTTCCCTTCATATACCTTGGAAAATAAATGTGGATATATCCTATACTCAAAGAGACTAAATAAAGTATTAGAATCCATTTAAAGAAAATCCATCATTGGCCACAAAAATTTGAGTAAATAAGGATGATTAATGTTAATTAAATTAGTATTATAGGTCATATTTATTGGAATAGAAATGTACCATAGATTCTAGAATGAAAGAGATTGTAATGAATTTTTACTAGAATCTAGTAAATTCAAATTAAGTCACTAGATGCATAAAAATGAGTAAATTATGATAATTGGTACTTAAAAAATGGATTCTTTCATGACTTAGGTTCATATGTAGTGAAATTTCCTTCCAAGGATGAACAAAACATTAGTTGACCAAGCAAATTTCCTTATTGAAAGAACAACACCAATTATCAAGATACGACAACCAAATTTCTCACTACACACAAGTTCCATGTCATACACCATGACACAATGAATCTAACAACAATACAACCTCACCATTTCTAAAATCAAACTAGTGGAAGACTTGTCGATTATGTAACGCCCAACCACACAAACCCTAAAGGACAACATAAAATCTAACATTTACAACACAATTTTTTTTAAAGTAAACTAATATGAGATGTAGTGTGCATTAACATATATCACTAGTAATGAAACTATACCTATATAATAACTAACTAGTCCCTTGGGGTTACATGAATGCATTACATTTTGAACATCTCTAACATCATCTCGAATCTGTAACAAAGATAAACTACTCACAAGAGAAAGTTTTAACACCATCCTGTAGAATGAACAAACAACTATCACATAAACATCCTACACACTTATGAATTTAATTATTAATATTTCCACTGATACAACACCATTAAAGATCATATATTATGAACCCATAACCACATAATAATACCAAGAATCTATAAACATAACATAAATGATAAACATCCATCAGTGACCATAAGATAATGCCAAAGATTACATTCCTTACATTTATAATATGCAGATACATTGTTCAAGGATTACATCAATACAATAGTACTTCCCAACATGAATGGGAGTAGTACAATAACATGGAATAATACAACTGAAATGAATGAGTACAAAGCATCAAGACTGGTTCCAATTTTGGTACATCTTAGGAGTCACTACAAATGGTACAACTCTGCACAACTTGATATTCGACTGGGGACCCAATGGGGTGCATAGCACGTTCCACCCAGACATGTGGACCCTAAGGTCCACCCCCCATGCTAGGAGATTCTAAGAAGGAACCACAACATAAAATAGTCAATTCAACAAGGCTACAAGACTCCACAATGAGAGAAACAACAAACACAAGAAAAATCCACTTCCAGAGGTATAGAAACAACAAGAGGGGAGCAAAAAACATACAAGGTTGCTAAAGAGAAGAGTTTCATCACATGGCTCAACATGAGTTACCCAATGTAGATCTTCATTGGTTACCGTCCCCTATCCTAGGTTACCCTAACAACCTCAACTAATCCTTGGCCCCCATTCTTACACATGCCGAATCAACTCACCTTTCATGAGGACAAGGTGGTTGATTTTCCATTCCAAGCCTTCTTGTCTCATATCAAGCCTATAAGAGTGCTTAAGCCATGAGAGAGGCACCCACTTATCTTTTATTAGTGTGAAATACTACCCAAAAACCCTAATTAATTATTAGGCTATCACTGATTAAAGAGACTCTCAATGAATTACCTGTACGCCACTTTGTGCGCTGACCCCCATTAAAAGCCACTCCCCTTACTAGCAACAAAAGACTCAACAATCCAATAACTGGGTAAGCCAACTTGCACAACATATAAAGCCACATAAATTATCTCATAAAGTGAGGCAGACACCCACTTGCAAAAAGTGTCCATAATTAACAATACCATTGTGCAAGGCCAAAACCCACATAAATAAATAATGAAACCACCCACTTCCAGGTAAGACAACATAAAACTAATGTAAACACTCCAAGTTGGATATGGGTTACCCAATGCAAATCTTCCTAGGTTGTCGGCCCCCATCTCGGGTTACCCAGGTAGCCTCACCAGATCCCCAACCCCCATACCGACTCTTGCAAGTAGAAAAAATCCTCCCCTCCTACCTTTGGAAGTATAAAAAATTACTAACACAATATTCTCCCCCATCGAAGTGGAAACAATAACATGATCTCATAAATGAAACCAACCACAATAATCAATATCAACTTTAAACTCCAAATCAACTCAATCATCAATTTTGACCACAATAATCTATCGTAAAAACAACCAATTGGACATCCAAGGGAGACCTCAATTCTCTCCTCACATGATACCGAACCACTAATTACTCAACAAACTTACAATTTGACTAATAAACGAATTAAACAAAATCAACAACTATGACAACAATAGCAATCAACTGATTCATAACTCCATTAAAGAATCAATCCAATAAATCAACATGAACAACCAATCAAAATCTTCTCACTATCACTAATCAAATACTTATGCGATGCAAGCAAATATTCAAGCCTTACAACCACTTAGCCAGACATAAACAAACAATGAGAACATTCGCGACTCAAAGACATTAAAAGAATACTACATGATATCGAAATGAGAAATAATTCATGACATCCAAGTTTAACATATACCCAATCAAATCTATAATGAATTCATGTTTAAGCTATTGGAATTAATTTTGTGTAACAATATTCTTCTAATTATTCCTTAATCCACTATATGGCTAACATATAAACAAAATTAAGAACTAAACTTTCCTTTCCTTACTAATTTAGTTTTTTTTTTATCTTCATAATTTAATCAACCATAAAGCAAAAGTATTTCCTCCATAATTTTTTTTCCCATTTACTAATCTACTCAATCAATTGGTTATAACTATAGAATCAATCTTCTCCAACATCCCTATTATATAAATGTATACTCTCATATCTCAAGTAAATAAATGTATATTTATATCATACACAATACAATAATAAATGTAAATTAAAATATAAATTCCATAATAGATGTATATACAAATACTATACTAGTTATATACAATTTAGATTCAATACTAGAACAACCACATATTTCAAAATGTTCCCAACATAATACGAAACAAGATAATATTTGCAAGCAAAATTTTATATTCAATACTAGTCTTTTCAATTTTCTAATTTATTTATCTAATTGGTTCCTTCAATTTCTAAATATAAGATCATACAAATAATTCATTCTTAGTAAATACTAATTATAAAATAAATATAGTTAATACTCTCTCATATCTAAAATTAATAAAACCTTTCTCTTATTTAACTATAAATAATTCAATTTCTTTTCTTTTCTAATAAAATTTCCCCTTATTTGAAAATAATAATCTATTGTTCCCATTTAGTTTCCTCTTAATTTGTTCATCAGTATCAACTATTTTCAAGATCGGAATTAACCTTTTACTCTTTTATAAAATAAAATGACAAATTGCTATACATTTCCCACATATTATAAAATTACAGCATGCAAAATGTGAAAACATGACCAAGGCATGTGAAATGATTGACAAAACATCACAAAGAGAAGTTATCTCAAGAAATGTGATGATTGCAGGAATACACAAAGTAGATTTGCAAGGAAACTTTTGAAATCTTCTATCTAATGGAGCACTCTTAACACATCCTAACATTGCAAGCTACCCTTGTGTTTTGGGCATGCAGTCATGCAAATTTAGAGAATGAAGGCTACAGTACCCATATTGCATAACATATATAATTGATCCATAGGTGTGCATGGATGACCTTGCTGCCACATTGGCCATCTTGGAGGCACCCTAAATCTTATCCCTAAGACAACAATTATATCAATGGCTCCCATGAAGCATGAGTGAATAAAGGCTAAGTACTTCCAACACAAATTAATTCAGCTAGGGTTTTACCGAATGCCTCATATAAATGTTATCTCATGGAGAAAAATAATTTCAGGGTCCGCACCATATAAATTAACCAAGAGACCAAACTTTAGAAACTTCCAGCAGATGCAATTGGAATAAGGGACTGTTTGATAGAGAACTTCAAAGAAATATCATGTAGAGGAATGCAAAAATTACAGGATATGCACAAATTGATCTTAGTATAAAAAGCTAAGAAAACCCTTCAGAATGCATTGACAGGAGGAAAGACAAAGGCTTCATACGATGAATGCAACGATTAAGGAGATTTGCAAATACATTTCAAAAAGTGACAAGTTCTAAACACAATCGTGTGATATCAAAATAATGCATAGGCCGATGGAAAAGATGAATGTCAAGCTTAATGAGGTGGATGACACTGAAATTTAATCAACCAAACTTTCAACAAAATAGAAAACTACCGTACTGAATTCAAACCGATTTCACATACTTCCATTTGACAACATTCAAAATTCGACAGTGGTCCACATAATACTAATTTTCATTAAGGAAAAAACCATAATACCTAATCAGGCTTGACTTGTTGCATTACCAATCATGCCACCATTATTAACAGTGTTTGAAAACAAAAGTATTCAACTCAAAATTCTAGCATAAATATAATGGCTGCAACATAGGAACAAAGTCTAAGGTCTATATAAGTTCAAATGAAACCACGAGTCATGCTTAGATCGAAGAATAAACATTAATCAAACCTGATATCGCTATTTCTCCATTCCTTGGATTAGTTGAAGATGCCAAATCTACCAAGGAGGTACCCTGATAGGTCTCACACTCTTCATTATGGTCTCGATGCGCACGAAAAGGTACCATAAACATTAACATTTGAATAAGGGAAAACAATAGCACCGTGATGGCTAGACGGACCTAAAGTGAAAGCAATTGCAGAGGAGACACTATCTCCCACACAACAATGCATCCCATGATTATCAAGAGGAAGGAATATCTAAACCAGAATAATCTGGCGACGAAGATGAGCCAAGCAATATTTCCATAAACTTGCTAATCAAAGCTTAGCTTTCTTTTTTTCAAAATTAACTAATAAAACATTTCTCAAAGATCAACATACTTGAAAATGAGAATTTTTTTTATTTTTTTCCAAACTAAAAATCCAAAAGATAAGTTTTGAAACCAAAAATCAACAAAATCAACAAGTTTCTAGTTTGACAATCCATTTTAAGTCATGCATGTGCATGCATTATATTTTTCCCATCTTTTTCTATTATGAACTTGTTTTTACATCATTTTGAATACTCATCTTCCCCATTTATTTAAAATCACATAAATTTCTCTATTTAATAATTATATAATGTAGCAAGGCACTCACAAATGAGTGATGCTACACCATCCCTCTCACCAAGACCTCAAACAATAACCACATTTGTCAAAACAACCCTAATGATCAAATCAACTTGTAAATAATCTGCTACTAAGAAATCAAAATAATAATCACATAATGTTCATAGCCATGAACCTATATCCTATGCCATTTCAAAAATGGATCACTGTTTGAAATCTAAATATCCCAATTACTTTACCTTCATCACCGAGTTCTGAAGCTGACTACCTAGAAATCACAACTAGGGTGGAAACATAACACATTAGTACCAGTCATTCAAGCTGATTCTTTACCCTTAGAATGCTACACTTCTATAAATACACCACATAACTATCCACATAAAGCACACATTTTCGTTAAATATCATCATTTACACACAAGGAATTCCACTTTATTCATTATTCAACACAATATCTCACACCATTTTCAACAAAAGACCAAAATTGTACACCTTCTCATATTCAAGAAAACATAATTCGTCACTCCATAAACACATAATTTCAAGTTTAACACACACTCTACACAATCACACCCAAATTCACATCACTAGGAAATGCACCACAAGACAACACGAGGGTCCATAATACATCCCTGGTAGGAAGAATATCGGTGCATTGCGCACTACACCGAGGGTCATATCCTTTCCACCGGTTTTCTACACCATTGGACCGACACCACCTAAGGAAAAACTCAGGTCGCTAAGTGAGGATGACACAAAAGGAAAGACATAACCTCAAGAGTTCGAGCAACTAGGTCAATGTAATGGGATCACATGTATCCAGAGTGGCCAGTGTATAAACCTATGCTTTGATACCAAGTTGTAATGCCCCGCCACACAAACCCCAAAGGACTGTAACATAAAATCTAACATTTATAACACAATTTTTTTTTTAAAGTAAACTAATATGAGATGTAGTGTACATTAACATATATCACTAGTAATGAAACCATACATATATAACAACTAACTAGTCCCTTGGGGTTACATGACTGCATTACATTTCAAACATCTCTAACATCATCCTGAATCTGTAAGAAAGATAAACAACTCACAAGAGCATGTTTCAACACCATTTTGTAGAATAAACAAATGATAACTATCACATAAACATCCTACACACTTAAGAATTTAATTATAAATATTCCCACAGATACAACACCATTAAAGATCATATATTATGAACCCATAACCACATAATAATACCAAAAATCTATAAACAAACATAAATGATAAACATCCATCAATGACCATAAGATAATGCCAAAGATTACATTCATTACATTTATAACATGAAGATACATCATTCAAGGATTACATCAATAAAAAATTAAATCCCAACATGAACGGGAGTAGTACAATAACATGGAATAATACAACTGAAATGAATGAGTACAAAGCATCAAGACTTGTTCCAATTCTGGTATATCTCAGGAGTCACTGCAAATGGTACAACTCTACACAACTCGATCTTCAGCTGGGGACCCAATGGGGTGCATAGCACGTTCCACCTGACCATGTGGAACCTAAGGTCCACCCCCCTGTGCTAGGAGATGACAAGAAGGACCCACAACATAAAATAGTCAAGTGAACAAGGTTACAAGACTCCATGATAAGAGCAACAACAAACACAAGAAACGTCTACTTCAAAAGGTACAGAAACAACAAGAGGAGAGAAACAAACATACAAGGTTGCTAAAGGGAAGAGTGTCATCGCATGGCTCGACATGAGTTACCCAATGCAAATCTTCATAGGTTACTAGCCCCTATCCTAGGTTACCCTGGCAACCTCAACCGATCCCCGACCCCCATTCATACACATGCAGAATCAACTCACGTTTCATGAGGACAAGGTGGTTGATTTACCATTCCAAGCCCTCTCGTCTCATCTCAAGCCTATAAGAGTGCTTGAGCCATGAGAGAGGCATCCACTTATCTTTTATTAGTGTGAAATGCTACCCAAACTCCCTAAATAATTATTAGGTTATCACTGATTAAAGAAACTCTCAATGAGTTACCCGTACACCACTTTGTGCATTGGCCTCCATTGAAAGCCGAGTACTCCCCCTACTAGCAACAAAAGACTCAACAGTCCAATAAGTGGGTAAACCAACTTACACAACATATAAAGCGACATAAATTATCTCATAAAGCGAGGCATGCACCCACTCGCACAAAGTATCCATAATTATCAATACCACCGTGCAAGGCCAAAACCCACATAAATAAATCAAGAATAAAGATCAATCACTTTCAAATGAAAAAATCATGAAACCACTCACTTCTAGGTAAAACAACATAAAACTGATGTAAACACTCTGGGCTGGACATGGGTTACCCAATGCAGATCTTACTAGGTTGTCGGCCCCCATCTCAAGTTACCCAGGCAACCTCATTAGATCCTCGGCCTCCATACCAACTCTTGCAATTAGAAAACATACTCCCCTCCTACCTTTGGAAGTATAACAAATTACTAACACAATATTCTCCCCCCATCGAAGTGGCAATAATAACATGATATCATAAATGAAACCAACCACAATAATCAATATCAACTTTAAACTCCAAATCAATTCAATCGTCAATTTTGCCACAATAATCTATCGTAAAAATAACCAACTGGGCATCCAAGGGAGACCTCAATTCTCTCCTCACAAGATACCCAACCACTAATTACTCAACAAACTTACAATTTGACTACTAAATGACTTAAACAAAATCAACAAAGTCTATGACAACAATAGCAATCAACCAATTCATAACTCCATTCAAGAATCAATCCAATAAATCAACAAGAAAAACCAATCAAAATATTCTCACTATCACTAATCAAATACTTATGCAATGCAAGAAAATATTCAAGCCTTACCACCACTTAGCCAAACATAAACAATCAATGAGAACATTTGCGACTCAAAGACATTAAAAGAATACTATGTGATATCAAAATGAGCAATAATCAATGACATCCAAGGTTAACATATACCCAATCAAATCTATAATGAATTCATGCTGAAGCTATTGGAATTACTTTTGTGTAACAATATTCTTCTAATTATTCCTTAATCCACTATATGGCTAACATATAAACAAAATAAAGAACTAAACTTTCCTTTCCTTGCTAATTTAGTTTTTTTTTTTTAATCTTCATAATTTAATCAACCATATGTAGAAGTTGTCAGATCCAACTTCAGAGCCCAAGAACACCTGCATGCAAGAGATACCTATCACAGGAAAGAGAATGGAGAAAAAAGCAAGAGAGGGTTTTGAAACTCTGAAATATGAAAAATGTATTAACAAAGAGTAAAATGTAAAATACAATGATCAATCCTTATAAAAGGAGATTGTGCAACCCTAAAGAAACCCTAATAGGAGGACATTTAATAATTAATATAATTATTAAATGTCACAATATGCAAACTAAAGTGAAATATTAAGAGTAGAATATAGGTGACTTAATTAATATAATTAAGTGAAAACCTTTACTCTAACACCCCCCTTAAGATGAGTAAAAGTACAGCTACAAACATGTGCAAGAAAGAAAAGGTAACTACAATGCAAGAAAGTAAACTTGGGTCCTGACAACAAGGCCTGATCAAGTACCCAATTACAACCAAATCTCTGTAAAGTGGAGAAATAGAGAAAACCTCATGGGAAAAACTCTACTCCAAAAAGAGATGAAAGCATGCAATTCACTAAGAAAAGAAGGATAGGAGGTGGATAACATGATACCCCCCATAGAGAACTTCTATCATATAAGTACATATACAATGGTCTCCATAAGAGAAATAGAAAGAGACTAGAAGGCCCCCCCACAATGAAGAAACTCCTGTCGCAATGGTAGATGTCTGATGTAGAATCCAGAAAGATATCCTGAAGCGGCAAATAATATTCCTCCCCTTGGGAAGAAACAGATCCAAAGGACAATGTCGAAGAAACCCTGTGAAAAGAGAAGAACCAAGATGTCTCAAGATGTGTGCCATGATAGGATGCTGAAGAATCTCTCTGTCTGAACTGAAACAAAAGATGTCAAAGCCAAACTGAACTGAAGACTCCTGAACTACAACCTCTGAATGCACGAATGATGGTGGGCTAACAGCAGGAATATGGCTGTCAACAAAGAGGAGCTGAAAATCCTCAAAGTAATCCTCCAAATATGCAATGTGAGACTCAACAAACAAGAATGAAATGTCTGTAAAAAAAGAATCCCATGGTGCTATCTCTGGAAGATGGATGATGTCCTATATAACTGAATCAATAGGAGCCAAAGATGTGGAAATGTCAAACTGGTCAGGAACAACAAGAGATGTTGATGCATGTATAATCTCAGTCTGAAGAGTAGGAACTATGAGACAATCCTCTGATTCATCAGAATATGTAAGGGTGTCTAAATACTGAAGCTCCTCTAAAGTATCATGATCAAAAGGTGTGTTCTCTCTCCAACCAATGGGTACAAGACAATCTGAGCAGGATCCTCTAGGAATGGAGAAAGACTGGGGTCTCCATAGATCTCCCAAAGACGTGTCCAAAGTGAGTGAGGACAATCAATGCCCGATATAGCCCATACATTGTCATCATCAACACTAGACCGTATAAGTCCTACTATGTGATTTCTAATGATATCCCAAGCTAGTTTTCCCTTTGAAGTTGCTGGTTCAGGTATGAGATCATACAAATAAGGTAAAATATTAAGCCACCTATAGTGTGTAAGTATGCCCTTTGCCCATGACTCATAATTACCCCGTTCCAGAAAAACAACTGAAGGGTGAGTAGAAAAACCCATGATAACTCCTCAAATTACAAAAAATTGAGAAAAATGACCTTACAACATGTAGATCAAATTAATATGACCCATCCCACGCAAACAGATCATTTCCAGGTGCCAAAAAATCCAAGTAATTGACAGATGTGTGAAAACACAAAAAACTGAATAAAAATTACCTGGGGCAGATTCTGGAAAAAATAAATGACATATCTAGAAATATCACAGAAACACCTTTCCAACGCCTATTTGTTTGCACAAAACAGAGTTCGGACGCAAAAGATACGCCCCCAGGAGTGAAAAACACAAGTTCTAACTTTGACTGGAAAAATAGACTGCAAAACGGCAAAATTAGAAAAAATAACCTCCATCAATTAGATTGGGCTTGGAACCAGCTTTCCGACGCCTATTTTCGTTTGAAAATCTGAGCTAAACGAGCAAGATGCGCCCGATTTCGTGAAGGTAGCTGCAAAAGCACTATTAGTCCCCCATAGCCCTCAGGGGCATAAAAAAAAGGACCCCTGGTCTGTTGGGCGACCAGGGGTTGGGCGCTGGAGCTTTCGGCGCAGCTCCTGGTCACATTAGTGACCATTGGCGGGGGCTTGGCGAGCCGTCAGGTGCTTTACGCCAACCACATGGTCATTCAAAGGACCGCCGACAAGGTGTGAAGCCTGCAAGGGCTTATCGGTGGTTGAGTGCTATGCACGGAGCTCCCGGTTTTTAACATGACCATGGTCGGAGGTTGAAGGTGCTTAGTGCTTGGACAGCCGGAGTGGCAGTATGTTGGCGGAGGAGGCCGGCGAGCGGTGGGTAGCGCAGAGGACAATGGGCGGAGACAGCTGGGTGGAGCGGCACAGTGGTGGCCCGTTGGTGGCCGCCGGGCGGACCCTAGGCGGCAGAGTCCTTAACACTAGCCATGCAAAAAAATAATTAAAAAACCTTGTTTTTTATTTATTTATTTTAAATTTTCACCTCGTAGATCGTGCCCTGAGGCCGTATGGCCTTGGGGCCAATTTTTTTTTCCTTCTGGTGCAACTGTGCTCAAATAAGGCATGCCATTTATGAAAATATGGGTTTTTGGCCGCTCTGAGTCCAATTGTGAGGTCAGTTTGGGCCCAAGATGCACCCAAAAATCAGAGTAAGCCAAATCCACATAAAAAAACCTCTGTAAACCTGTGAAAGCCATATCAAACCCTCGTAGCTCCAAAATCTTCAAAACAAGAACAGGCTGCAGCAGGTTTGCTCTGATACCATGTAGAAGTTGTCAGATCCAACTTCAGAGCCCAAGAACACCTACATGCAAGAGATACCTGTCACAAGAAAGAGAATGGAGAAAAAAACAAGAGAGGGTTTTGAAACTATGAAATATGAAAAATATATTAACAGAGAGTAAACTGTAAAATACAATGATCAATCCTTATAAAAGGAGATTGTGCAACCCTAAAGAAACCCTAATAGGAGGACATTTAATAATTAATATAATTATTAAATGTCACAATATGCAAACTAAAGTGAAATCTTAAGAGTAGAATAAAGGTGACTTAATTAATATAATTAAGTGAAAACCTTTACTCTAACACCATAAAGCAAAAGTACTTCCTCCATACGATTTTTTTCCCATTTACTAATCTACTCAATCAATTGGTTATAACTATAGAATCAATCTTATCCAACATCCCTATTATATAAATGTGTACTCTCATATCTCAAGTAAATAAATGTATATTTATATCATACACAATACAATAATAAAGGTAAATTAAAATATAAATTCCATAATAGATGTATATACAATTACTATATAAGTTATATAAAATTTAGATTCAATACTAGAACAACCACATATTTCAAAATGTTTCTGACATAAAACGAAACAAGATAATATTTGCAAGCAAACTTTTATATTCAATATTAGTCTTTTCAATTTTCTAATTTATTTATCTAATTGGGTCCTTCAATTTCTAAATATAAGATCATACAAATAATTCATTCTCCGTAAATACTAATTATAAAGTAAATATAGTTAATAATCTCTCATATCTCAAATTAATAAAACCCTTCTCTTATTTAACTATAAATAATTCAATTTCTTTTCTTTTCTAATAAAATTTCCCCTTATTTGAAAATAATAACTCTATTATTCCCATTTAGTTTCCACTTAATTTGTTCATTAGTATCAACCATTTTCAAGATCGGAATTAACCTTTTACTCTTTTATAAAATAAAATGACAAATTGCTATATGTTTCCCACATATTATAAAATTGCAACATGCAAAATGTGAAAACATGACCAAGGTATGCAAAATGATTGATAGAACATCACAAAGAGAAGTTATCTCAGGAAATGCAATGATTGCAGGAAGGAACAAAGTAGATTTGCAAGGAAACTTTTGAAATCTTCGATCTAATGGCGCACTCTTAACACATCCTAACATTGCAAGCTATGCTTGTGTTCTGGGCGCGTAGTCATGCGAATTTAGAGAATGGAGGCTGCAGTACCCATATTGCATAACATATATAATTGATCCATAGGTGTGCATGGCTGACCTTGCTGTAGGTTGGCCATCTTGTAGGAACCCTAAATCTTATCCCTAAGACACCAATCAGATCGATGGCACCCATGAAGCATGAGTGAATAAAGGCTAAGTACTTCCAACACAAATGTATTCGGTTGGGGTTTGACCGAATTCCTCATATAAATGTTATCTCATGGAGGAAAATAATTTTAGGGTGCGCACCATATAAATTAACCAAGAGACCAAACTTTAGAAACTTCCAGCAGATGTAATTGGAATAAGGGACCGTTTGACAGAGAACTTCAAAGAAATATAAAGTAGAGGAATGAAAAACTTACAGGATATGCACAAATTGATCTTAGTATAAAAAGCTAAGAAAACCCTTCAAAATGTATCGACAAGAGGAAAGACAAAGGCTTCATACGATGAATGCAATGATTAAGGGATTTGTAAATACATTTAAAAAAGTGACTTCTAAACACAATCGTTTGATCATATCAAAATAATACATAGGCTAATGGAAAAGATGAATGTCGAGCTTAATGAGGTGGATGACACTAAAATTTAATCAACCAAACTTTCAACAAAATAGAAAACTACCGTACTCAATTCAAACCAATTTCACATACTTCCATATGACGACATTCAAAATTCGACAGTGGTCCACATAATACTAAATTTCATTAAGGCGGCAACCATAATACCTAATCAAGCTTGAATTGTTGCATTACCAACCTCATAAAAGAGAAATCAAAATCAAGCATGCCACCACTATTAACAGTGTTTCAAAACAAAAGTATTCAACTCAAAATTCTAGCATAAATAAAATGCCTACAGCATAGGAACAAAGTCTAAGGTCTATATAAGTTCAAATGAAACCATGAGTCATGCTTAGATCGAAGAATAAACATTAATCAAACCTGATATCGCTATTTCTCCATTCCTTGGATTAGCTGAAGATACCAAATCTGCCAAGGAGGTACCCTGATAGGTCTCACACTCTTCATTATGGTCTCGATGCACACAAACAGGTACCATAAACATTAACATTTGAATAAGGGAAAACAATAGCACCACGACGGCTAGATGAACCTAAAGCGAAAGCAATTGCAAAGGAGACACTATCTCCTATACAACAATGCATCCCATGATTATCAAGAAGAAGGAATATCTAAACCAGAATAATCCGGTGACAAAGATGAGCCAAGCAATATTTCCATAAACTTTCTAATTGAAGCTTAGCTTTCTTCTTTTTCAAAATTAACTCATAAAACATTTCTCAAAGATGAACATACTTCCAAACAAGAATTTTTTTTATCTTTTTCCAAACTAAAACTCCAAAAGATAAGTTTCAAAATCAAAAATCAACAAAATTGGCAAGTTTCCAGTTCAACAATCTATTTGAAGTCGTGCATGTGCACACATTATCTTTTTCCCATCTTTTTCTATTTTAGACTCATTTTTACATCAGTTCAAATACTTATCTTCCCTATTTATGTAAAATCACATTAATTTCCATATTTAATAATTATCCTCTCAAGATAATAACATTATCAATTATTTTTAAATATAATTTAAAACAATCTTTTTATAAAACAAATTAATTAATTAATTTAATAATAAACTATTTACTTTATATTTCATAAAATTAATTTATTGAACTATCATTTTAATCCCAAATTTATTTAAATTACTTGGTAATCAATTTTAATTTAATTAACTAATTTAACAAAGCCATTTAAAATATTACGTCCACCACATAATTCAATAACACATTTAACAACAAAATCAACATGACCACACAAATAAACACTTACTCGAATGCCAAGGATGGCCAATATGGAGGGACACTATAGATTATAGGATAAATTAACCACAATGTACCAACAAGAGAGTGGAACAATACCCAAATGATGATCAGGTACTAACCCATGATCATGCTCGATCTCATGAACACAACACAAGGATGGGATGAGAGAACCATCAACATTGAATCTACTCAGTGATAACACAAATCCTAAACACAAAGTAAAACCTTCACAAGAGGTTTCCTTACTAGGAGGTGTACAGTCCATCCACCGACTAAAACGATGATGGGTGGGTTTCAAGAAATGACATGCTTCCTAATAAAAAAGTTTCATAAACCTTAAGGAATACCACTTGTTGACAAAGTGTTCAAATATATGAATAATACTAGGTTGAGGGGAAAAAATTTCATATATGAGGTTTCCTTAAGAAATGGACACTAGAACTCGTTGTGTGATGAAACTAGGGAGAATAGTATGCCAAAGGACCATAATGAACTAGAGGACTACATCACACTTGAAGGACACTGGAATACTTGATTTAAATTAGAATGATTCCAACAATGTCCTATATTTGTTTTGTCATCTTGATTTAGCACTAGATTCCTAACCTAGCATTGGAGCCTCGTGAATGCACTATAGTCCTTACCCTATCCTAGTGTCATGTTCATACATTGGCATCCTAGCTAGAGAGCTAACCAAAGCTCATTTCTAGACCTCTATTATAATCACAACACTCAAGACACACGAGAAAATATTTACAACACATACTAGAATAAAAAATGATGAACATGATTGAGAGAACAAAGTGAACAATAACACCCAGTCTCTAAACCCACTAGCCATGAAGGAGGTACCTCCGTAGGGTTGGGGAGTCAACAAGGAACTCAAAAACATGACCAATGACACCAAGAATGAAGGATAAGGAGTACTACCCATCCCATTCATGCTAGGGCCATAAGGAGAACGCAAAATGGGCAGGTTCTTGCACCCAACACATAAGAGACACAAGAATAAAACTAATTCTTTCAAGAATACCAAGTTACATCTTTTCTAAACATTGTACTAATTTTAATTCCAAATTGAAATGTGCTCTAGTTTATTTTAACCAACATCACAAAAAGGATAATAGCATATAAAATGACATGCATGCTCAACACTTATGTCAATACCACTTATGCCCAGTCTATTTATAATCTTTCCATTAGGAGGTTCCATAAGATTATTGCAATTTTATAGGACTCAAATGTCCTACAATATACAATTTTTGCAAGATAATGAGAACAATATAATAAATAAAATATGAACCCTTTTTAACCTTGACCATGGTCTTAGAGCTCTCCAAATGGATCCTCTAATACCCAATGGTGGTTTCATGCCACCTAACCATGTGGTACCCTTAGGTCTACTCCACTATGTTAGGAGATAGGAACATAGTCCACAAGAACACTCACACCAAACATGAAGCATACAAATGGCATACACAACATACAAGAATCACTCAACCAACAACACATGATTAATAAGGATAGACACTCTCATCGGATACAAATTCCAATGGCCAAAAGGATTATGTCCTCAATTCCATGTGACTCAACACACTTTTAAGTGTGACACATAAATTGATGTAAAAAATTGACACAACATATTGAACATGATCTTAAAATATTCACATTGAAAAACCATTAAGGAGACATGCACTCCCCCATTCCAAAATTCCAACATTCAAATTTTTCCATATTTTTACATGGAAACTAGAAAATTACCTTCAAACTCCATTAATGAGAGCTTATTTTTCTACTTTTTTTGTTACTAGAAATTTTAAAAATTAAAAAGTGCAAGTTTTTTATTCCAATATGAACATCAACTATTCTATGAAACCATATTTTTACTTCTTATTATGCTTTACTTCAATGAAATACATTATTTATGTTATGATTAAATGTGAGCCTAACTATGGATGTTTAGAAGGAATGATTTATTTAAGAATTTATATGATGGATGTTTAGATGACATTTTATGCTTATGCTATTGGACCTCGTTGGGATGATTATGATGTGATTTGACTATATATGCATTGAGAAAGTACCCTTGGCATGCATTGAATGGTTATAGATACAGGGTTATTTCTCCACATGGCTACACAGGTTTGAGTTATTCCTCAATTTTGGTTAATTCAAAGATGTCTTATTGGGCCCCTTCATATCCATTCCTTCGTCATAATCGAATAGAGTATGATATGTGTTATATTTGACCCTATGTGAACCTAGATCTAATTTAGGACTTATTCTAGAATCCCTATGTGTCATGAATAACCTGTAAATGTGTGATTTAATTCATGGTTTAAATTCTACATTTTTTTGTACATGAAATGTTAGAAATTTAAAGGATTATTTTATCTATTATTAAAATATTCTCTATGCATCAGGAAAGGGGAAAATAGAATGAAAGAAGAAATGAAATCGATCTGTTGTTTAATTTAAATTTCAAAAATTCCTCAAGTTGGGAATTGTGAGTTATGTGATTTAATTATCCTATTTGAATTTTGATTTTCATAAAATTAAAGGAATATGCTTATATGGATTTAAATCATAAATTTAAATGATATATGTTATTAAAGAATGAATTTAAATGTGTAATTGGGATCTGGGGAAAATTGGGTATTAAAGGAATAGAAAATGAATTTTATATTATTAAATTTGAAATTAGAAAAAGGGTAAAATGAAAAAAGGGGATTTTATTTCATTATGTAATTTTTTTGGGAGAAAATTTTGTGACAAAAGCCCTCTTTTGGGTGGAAATTTGGTTTGTTGATTGAGAGTGCAATTCTTATCGAAATTTGACGAGTTCATATTCATTAGGATATGAATTGGAAATGGATCATGCCTGCTTGTTTGCATGACTCCTCATTTGGTGTGCTTGGAAAATTTCACATTTCAAATTTTGAAGGGCATTGAGGTATTTTGTTATTTCAAATTCATTTGATCATAATTTCTTTGAATTTTTTTTATAGGAGAATGATTAAGGGAGTGTATAATCCTCCCACATCCTTTTATTTTGCAATTTGATTTGTAAATGTAGAGATTTGTTTAAAATTTGATATTTTCCAAAAATACAGGGTTACCATAACTAGTTTTTTTGAGAAATGATGAAAATGTCAATTTTATAGCTTAAGAGGGGTGCTAGGGATATTTGTAACTAAAAGGTATTCTTAGAATTTTGATTTTTAAAATTTGAAATTTTGCTGAATTTTGATGGTGGAATTGGGAAATAAACTGGTCTTTGCTTTGTTATTTAAAATATTTGGAAAATTTGAAAGTTTTATATGAAAATGATTGAATTTGCATGTTTTGAAAACATGGAATATCATAAAATGTGATATTATGCATTGTGGAAAATTTCCATTGACTTTGGCAAAAATCATATTTTTGCATTGATTTTTGTGCCACACTCGTTGGTGAGTGTGAAGAGCCTAGGAATAAGGTACTAGAGAGGGTTATGGGGGTGGTTCCCAATGTGTCCCCAACCCAAAGTGGTGAGCAGGCTGATCATGGGTGGGGATTCATTTAATCAAGTGATAATTAATGAAACACGGGTAATTAATTAACTATGATAATGGATGCCCCTCTCATGCCTTGAGTGTTAGTACATACTAAGGATGTTTGGGAAGACATGCCAAATAAAGGAGCTTGGGTCTTGTAAGATCAAGTATCATCGTCTATAAGAGAGGAGTACTAGGTTTCGTGGGTGCCATACCTTTGAGCATCGTGATGAAACTCTCTAACTAGCTCTCTAGCATCTTACCTTAGTGTCTTATGTGTGTGGGTGATCGTCTATTGGTGAGTTGGCCTAATGGTGATCCTTGTGGTACCCTTGTATTGATTTATCCCATGATGGTTATATATTATGGAATTGGTGAGTTGGCCCAATGTATTTTGTGATGTGGCATTGGTGATTATGCCCAATGTGGATGGTGTTATGTTATGGTGTTTATACCAAGTGATGGCATGTATTGGATACATGATGTGATTTGGATGATTGAGTGTTTATATGATGTGCATGTGGAGTATATACTATGATGGGGAGACCTAGTTCCCATACAAATTCTATAATGTAAAACCTCTTAACCAGGGTTAGTTAGGGTTTTCTAAGGCATATGCCCTTGTTGAATAATTTTTATGCCTTTTTTGTGGTGATAATTTTTGTCACCTAGATCTTCAAAAAACCTAGCCAGGTTTTCTCTCATTTTGGTTTTGTTAGTCTCTCTCAATTTTGGGACCTCAAATGTGTAAACCATGTAAATGAAAGTTTTCACCATAGTCTCTAGAGGTCTTAGTGGTGCTTTGACTTATTTCTCAAGTTTTATCATTGAGGAATTATTTCATCTCTAGCATCATTTTTGTTCAACCTTTTGAAAGGACCCATTTGTCAACCTAAGGTTGTAGGAGATTGTTCTTCTAGTATTATGAATACTTGGGAAGGTTTTAATCCTTCTTGGTTGGTCTTGTAAGTGTCCTCAACATTCCTCATTTGTCATAGGGTGTTGTGTAGTAGTTCTCCTTCTTGTGTGTTGTCATGTTGTGATGAGATGTCTTGGGAGGCACGAGATTGTTTGGAAGTGACTTTTTGTCATTCCATTTTGTAGTGAGTTGTGCCTCTTGGTTGGGTAACCTCTTGTGAAGGTTTGACTCTATGTTTAGTGTTGTTTAGTATTCTTGGATGAGGATTGGAGTTTGATGTTTCTCTCATCCTATTCCAGGGTTGTGTTGTGAGAGAACATGATCATGGTTTCTAATCTATCATTGTGTGGACATGTTTTCTTTCTCCCTCTCTTGTTCATCATGGTGCATCTATCACATGATAGGTTAGTCTTTCATTGTTTCCACCTTACTTATGTCATGGAAAATTTCCTTGTTGTCTCTAGCATTGTTTCATTATGACAATGGTGTGCACATTGTCATACAAGTGGAACATGTTATTGATGTAATTCCATTGTGGTTATTATTGTGTCAAATTTTTTTGTTCCATTAGGTTTTGTTCTGAGCTTGTTAGCACAGGGCATTACACAATCTCCAAGCTCATAATGTAGTGCCTCTCAGACTTTTTCCCTGATAGACTAACAGTTGATCTATTTAAGAGGAGACATTATGATACATTATATGGTGTTTGATTCATTGTTATGATGTTGCCACTAATGGAATTTCTATTACTTGAGGTTTTATGCACATGTTATGATTAGTATATGGTTTTATTCAGGTGACAATGGAGATCTAATTGATTATGAGGACTAACCCTATCATTAGCATTATGTGACTATCTTATCATGACTGCTATTTGATTATCATGTGATTGATCTTATTCTGATTTCTATGTAGCTGATTGTTTATGATTTGATTTGATTACTAGGAGTTGTTTCACTAATGTGATTGAGTGAAAGGGACAATGTCACATCTCTCACTTGTGAGCACCTTGTGACGCTATGATTCCCTTTCACAATGTGTCTTCTTACATGTATTTGCACAACCATTTTGTGTGTCACAGGTTGCAGGTACTAGGAATTGAATCCACCTAAATTGGTAGGTATGAGCATGCCTTGAAACCCAATGGATTAGTTGATCAGAGATAACACTTGATCCCCTACCCTAGTCATCATCCTCAAAGAGGATGAGTATTCGGTTTGGCACCCTGTCAATATTATCAGTTTGGTCAATTAGTGTTTCTTAAGGTTTTTCTTTTTGACCCTAGATAGTGGTCAAATAATTATTTTGTAACGCCCACCACGAAACCCTAGAGAACAACACGCTACAACACAAAAAAAAGAACAATTTTTTTTGAAGTGCAACATACTAAGATTGTAGATGATGCTAAAACTTTTTTTCTAATCTAAGTCCTCTAAGGTTCCAAGGTTACATTACTAGAATCCCATTAATCAAACTAACAAGAAATATAATCCATCAAATTAAACAAATCCATCTAACAATATGAATTACCCATAACATGTCATCAATATAGCAATATCAAGGATCACTTAATTAACTAACATATGCAATAAATATTATTTACATTATTCATTACATGAGAGAGAGTTCAACAAGAAATTACAATATTACATCATTACATCAATGATTCCCCGAGATCAATTGGAGAGATTATACATCAGAGATACAATATATGATACAACTGATTTCAATCAATTCAAATACATGAAGATAGTCCACATGAATAGGAACAAGTGTAGAAGTCCAGATCACCAAGAGTAGTTTCCACACGAACGACCATCAGCAAGGAAACCCAATGGAGTACAAGGCACATTCCACCTGACCATGTGGAACCCAAAGTTCCACCTCCTATGCTAGGAGATAACACCTAGTCCCACAACAATGACAACAATGACCGGACAACCACAAACTGACATAACACTGTAACTAAACAAAGAGAAAATGGCATTACAACAACAATAACATTCCCAAAGAATATACATTACTTCTAGAGGACATCACACACCAAGGGAGAGAACAAACACAAGTATACTAATCTGTAGAGGGAAGAGTGTCATCGCATGGTCCTGACATGGCTTACCTTGGTAGTCTAGCACTAGCCACCAACCCCAATCCATGGTTACCTTAGCAATCTCTCACTAGCTATCGGCCCCCATCTACAATTACCCTAACAGTCTCTCCCAAGTCGTCGGCCCCATAGGGTGACACGTGAAACCAATCTTCCTTTCGTGAGGACAAGGAAGTTGGTTTTTCCAACCAGGCCTTCTCCACCCATCCTTAGCCTAAATGACCACTATAGGTATGGGTGAAGCATCCACTTATCTTGATTAATGTGTAAATTACCCCAACCCCTTAATTCATTTTTTTTAGTTATCACTGAATTAAGAAAGCTCTCACGTGAGTTACCCTGGCCCCACTTAGGGTGTCGGCCCCCATCGAGAGCCACTCCCCCTACTAACAGATAGGACCACAATAAAATCAACAATTTAAAGCCATCACACACATAAAATAAAATCACAAAAACACGTATCCCGAGCAAGGTATGGACCATCTCGCTCTTAGACACAACTGTCATAACAAGAGGTGCATGGCTAAGTCCCAAAACAACTCATAGAAAATATGATATCAATCAATACAAGGGTCCATCACAACACTCAACCCACAACATATTTCCAAAGTCAAACCATCATTGATCAAGTCACATATAAAACATTTCCAAACTTTCATCCAAGAGAATCCTTACATGCCAACATATTCCCCCAGCCTCTGGAAGACATCCAATAGCCACCCCACACAATGACTTAAACATTTAACTATAGCCCACAATCATTCCCATTTCAAGAATCATACAAATTACCTCACACAAATAACTCATCCCCATAAAATAAGCATGGAATACATGAAGGATTTACAATGCAACCACTTCAAGTTCCTAACTATTCATCTTAAACAAAAGATAATATATATCCTCATAAACTAATCTTTCATTTGTTTAATTACAAATGTATCAATTCTTCCCTATCTAGATTTTCCTCTATTTCATCTATTCAACTGGTATGTTCAATTAGAAATAAGGGAAACAACATATGTTCAATTAGAAATAAGGGAAACAACATACTTTTGCAAGAAAACACCATACACATACGTGTATACATATACATGTATTTATCTCAATTCCATACTAAGCAGATATAACCCATTTCACTTAACAAGACACGTTATTTATAACAGTCAAAGCATTATTCATAACAGTCAAAGCTCTGATACCTATGTGTAACTCATAATTTTCCAATTACTTATCTACCTAATCAATTGATTTACAAGCGGAAGTATCTATATTATTAACTTATTAACAATTCTACATATTGATATCTATATTTTTCTTGTTGTTGACATATCTATAGACAATGTATTTTATACTCTTTACATTTGATTTTATATGAGATACCTACTCACATCATAGTTTATTTACATATGTACATATACAAGTATACATGTTAATAACACAACCATTGCTCTTGATCTCTTATAAGGTTGAGAGAGTGATATCTATTTACTTTAGAATGACTCAAATCATAAAATTATGTTTACACCTCTCAATTCATGGCTCAAATGGTCTAATCCATGTTTATTTCATAAGGATGGTATGTAAACGTTGGATCGAATCATTCTTCATTTTGGTCTCATGTTTATACCTAGAATCCACTATTCCAAAGACAATTTTTTACACAAGGAAAAGAATAAAATAATGGTACTATTTTCACGATATTATGGAGACCAATACCTTCATAGCTATATAGGGGAATAATTTCCTAACACTGGCATTTAAATAAACCTATCATTCTTCCTATGCATAGTCGGTACCTATTCAACAAGTCTATTATTTCTTCTATGCCCGAGCGGATATCTATTTAAGCTTAATGAATAACCAATTACATGGTTAATTTGTGATTTAATTATTACATAATCATTAAAACAATCAACACTCTTTATCTAATAGAAGACAATCCAAATTGCCTATTTAGAAAAATCTAATTACAATCCTTCCAATAACTAATTATAAATAAGTCAATTTCTCTATTGAATTTCACAATTTATATCTAACATAATTGATTAGTCATAAGGACAAAATTATTTCTTTGCTAAAACCTATATGTATATAAATATATATGGTTCATAGTATAGTCGGAATGTTGTTTTGCACTGTCATAGTAACATATTACGTTAAAAGGAGAAAACAGATATATGTATATATATCCAACTCGAATGCTACCTTTAGTTATATTCATCGAATATAAGGGAGAGCATACACGTAGCAATTACTGATTACAAGCATGTAATATGCTTATTGCAATGAAAGCCCAAAACAAGATTAACGACATTTACAACATATAGTAAGTATATCTAGATTAACTCATTACTGAGTGAATAGTAAAAGTATGATCTTTGAATCAACATTTAACTAATAGGAGAAAAGTCAATTGCATGCTATGAATGCAACAATTGCATAATACTAGAAACCAAATTAATTTGAAGACATGAGGTGAAGAGAGGGCGCATTAGAAGAGTTAAAGAATAAGTTTTAGAAACTTTCAAGCAAATACAAATGGCGTGTGTATATGGTCGCTATCTCAAGGAATGCAATAATATCTAGTTATTAAAAAGTTTTATTGTTATCTGCTAATTGAATACATTAACTCTGTGGTTTAGTCTATGGCATTTTATTCTACAATTTAATTCTTCTGTTATCTGTTAAATAAAGGGCATCGATTCAGAGGGTTTGACTATCATTGTTTTATCTAAACTGTTATTTAAGGATAATAAAACTCAACCATAGATCAAATCAAGGTAAATGCAGGAAATTTCAATTTACGTAATCAACGCCATCATTTGCATATGTATTGCAATTGCTTTTAAGAAAGATAAGTAGTAAAAACCTACTTGGCTCCACAATATTCCTGAATGAGATCTGAGAGATGTTGGTGGTGAAAGGAGCACCCATATTGCTACGATATCCCCAGCCTCTCAATCATAATGATTCCTGCTTCAGGAGATTCAAAGCTATGATAGCCTGCAGATATTGATACCCATATGGCACCCATGCTAGAGAGATTGTTCTCTCCAAGATGATAATTAACGGTTTTTAAACTGCATACTCTAAATTTAGAATTTGTAACTAAAGAATCTCACTTACTCATTTTTCCCATTAATTTTGATATTTATTACTTAAACTGCCCACATGCAATTTTATTTATTACTTATTTATTTTATAATTACCAAAACACCAAGCAATACCTATCCATCAAGTGAAGTCGACAAGAAAACCACAACAAAACTGACGGACCGATCAACAGGGTGAATTGGGGAGGGGCATTACATATTTGGCATTTTGTTTTTATTTAATTCAATTGTTGATAATATTCCTTTGGTTATCTTATGCATTAAAATAAATTGATAAGTAAAAGATATACTTTGATAAATATATATATAAATATATAATCATAATTAATAATAAAATAAATTTATAGTGTAATATTATAATTAATAAATAATAATAATATGGTAAATAAATAGAATATTATAAAGTCAGGTTATTTAATTAATTATAAGGTGTGCGTAAATGTGGGTAAATGGTTTTATCCGTTTGTGTGAATTTGGGCATCCATCATATTTACCCAAATTAAGATTTTTAAATGAAATGCTTTTAAGTTTAACTATTGATTTAATAAATTTAAAATTAAATTTAATCTGTTTTATAGTCAGTTGGGATAGTTTTGGAATTCTCATGCAACGAACATCCTTTTTCTTCCTATAAATATTTTGGTTTTGGGGGGATTTTTGTTCGGTACTTTTGGGAGAGAAAATTTGTTTGAAAAATTTCTTAGTTTGTTGATTATGCTGGGAATGGTGTTTTTGAGAATTTGGATTTTGAATTGGGAGGAAGGAAGGATAAGGAGGCGCCTGAATATGGGGGACGTAAATTCCAATACTGTCTTAGGAAATTGCCAAATCGGTACGGGATATCCAGGTATTAATCCCAACTTACTCGTTGTCCATTTGCAGTAATAAGAGGTACACGAATTTTAATAATGATATACCTTATTGAGATTAATTGCTTGCATTTGAATAAAATTGGAAATTCACATCTTCTTGTCATCGAGATGCTATTCTTAGTCTAGAAGTTTTGCATGTGCATGCTGTAATAATAGCCACGTCGCCTTTATGAGTGATTTTAATGGGTTTCTCACTTTTGCATTGTGCCAAGGTGAAATCTTTACACAGACCTCTCTTTTTAGTATTGATTACCTAAATAGGCATTTCTAGTTATGTAATTTATACCAAATAGGTTCCTTCAAGGTTCTCTATCTAATTGAGAAGCCTCAAAATCTCTATGTAGGCCGAGATACCAGACATAGTTCTAAATTCTTGGGAATGGTTTTTGTTTAACATTGCATTGTGGTTGCAATTTTTTGTGCAAATGAATTGTATCTTTAGCCAACAAGAATATCTAAATAGTTTAAAGAGTATCCAAAATTGTTCCACCATAGTCTATGACCCCAGTTCAACACATTTGTTATAGTTAATGGCTTTCTCAGGTGGCTATCAAAATGAGTTATTGTTGCATCCCCAAATCAATTCTAGGTTTAGATGGATCTCAGTCGAGCATAAGCCATGGTTGCAAGATGTTGCAAATCTCCAATAATGAACAATATAAGAGTACACTTTGTAGGTCTATGGTTAATAAAAATACATTTCTTAGCCATTATCTTCATCATATTTCCTTCTCACTTCAAACTGTGATCCGTACTGTGGTTGTCTTGACCAAAATACTGCTACTTTAATCCTTAAAAGGCAATGCCTATTTGAAATATTACTTTCCAAGCCTCGGCCCTTGCTCACTAGTGTGGTTCTCACCAGGTTTCTGCGAAGTTTCGTTGACTTTCCAGTATAAGATTTAATCAACATTTTTCGGCTACCTTGGTTGGGGCTGTTGGAACTATAAAATTCTGATGATTTTTCATGTTGTCCATACCCATGCATTTTCCAAATGAGTCCTACCTTGAGCACATTTTCCTCTCTTCATGATATTTTTACCCATATTTTTCCCATATAGCCCCATAAATTTCATCGAGTCTTGAATAATTCTCATTATGGTATATATCGGCATGAGTTCGTTGTGGTCTCCCCGACCCATTGAGTAGTCTTGTTAATATGAGTCTGTGTTGCCTATCGGCAAGACTCATCTGATGTCACAGTGATCACAAGTCATGTGCATTCACCATTCAGTAGGAATTTTTCATTGTTTCGACAACAAAAAGGATACACATTTTGGCAAGAGTTTGGTCTTCGGTATATTGTTTCACCGAGTGCTTTATGTCTTGCCGACCACCGATAGGAAAATACATATCGGGAGGAGTTTATGTTGTATTGACTGGACTAAGTGATATCTACGTGAGGTCTTGGCGAGTGACCTTCGGTCTCACCGACATTACACAAAAGGTTTCTATCGAATGGCTTTCGGTGAGAGGTTGGTTATGTCTCGGTGAATGGGAATGATCACGTGGGCTTTCGGTAAGACATAATATGCTCTACACGAGGTCTCCCCGATATCATAAAGTTACAGCGAAGCTGATGAAGCGAGGAGGCACATTTCGGTATGAAAACTTCTTATGTCTCAGCGACTGGGAAAAAACATTAAGGGTGACTTTCGGTATAAAGTATTATCTATATGATGTCTCCTTGACGGTAGAGGGTCACAACAATATACAAGAGGTAAAATAACTTTTGGTGAAACATAATGAAATCTACAAGAGGTCTCCCTGATATCAGAATATTACGGCGAAACACAGAGAACTAAGGGGCGACTGACAGCGATATAATTGCCTTCGGCATAACTATGATATGTCTTGGCGACTTTTCTAGTGTTGATTAATAAAATTCAAATGTTGCAGGCCGACACATGAAATGAGCCCAAATTCAGTGGTTGCCCGCCAACTTGGAATGCGAAGTGATACGTCTCTTCAGATGCAGATGTATAAATGTGCATTCCCGATTGTAAATGGGAAGATTTTTTAGAGGAGATACAGTAGGTAGATTAGGAATGGATACAATAGAATAAAGTTCTCATATCAGAGACTATGATGCATGTTTTCAAATGGTGATTTCAATGAAAATCAGTTGGTGTGGCAGTTTATTTCTGGTGTCAATTGTCTGTTGAGTTTATTGAAAAGTATTGCTAAGTTGTCTCCAAGTTGAATCTTTCTAGTTGTTTAAATTGATATAACAAGTCTATTTTCAGTTTATCAGTGCACATTTGTTGTATCTGTGTGATTAATTGGTTGGTTCTTTCAAGGAGAGATTAAATCCTTTTGGTTGATCATAGTAATCAGGGAGATTCATCTGGATTATTAAAGTAAAGCTTAGTAGTCACAGTATTGCATGTTTATACAAGTTATAAATAGATCATATGCCGACAATTTGAGTTTCCACCAAAATAAGTTGCCCACTTCTATTTCATTTGACTCCGCATACCCAATAAGGCACTGGTCTCTGCATTTCATCATTTGGATTTATTTAGTTTATTTACATCTATTAATTGAGCATTTTAGGATTTAGATTAAGAAGATTGCTATTGCTATTTGTATTTATTTGTTCACTCCCATCTACCATTGTGGACAAATCATTGTAAGAAGGATAATTGTAAGTCAAATCTACTTCATTTGGATAGGTACACCCGCTAAGGTTTAGCAGCACCTGAAGAGTAGAAGGTTTAATTCATTTGACCTTGTCTGTTACCCTAAAACGTACCAAGAGATTGGCAGCCTCTTGAGGTTTTCCACCTGCGTTTTTGAGAGCTAACAGGGGCGTCATGGCAGAATGTCCTGTAGAGCAACAGTGGAAATGACCTTAGCAAGTTTATAAACCTCCCAGTTCTGGCTTATGTATTTTTTCCCACACAGCCCCTCTGTCACCTTCACCTAAGCACCTTTAAACAATTTCTATGGAAGCTCGTCTATTACTCAAATGGCCACTGATCATTCAACAATTAATGAGATTTCTACCTATTCAAAATATGGCACCTATTTTCATCGGGGATGCTACTTGCGGAATTTGAATTGGCAACCTCTCTGTTCGATGAGAATCGTAGAGACAACCCTACAGTTGGGTTTCTATAGATACTGCAAAAAGAATTGCATAAATAGAGATTAGTTGATACCTGCATTGAATTGAATAGTATGAATACTTTCTCTCTCTAGATGTGTATATATATTGACTTTCATGTCCAAGGAACAATCCGAGAAATTTGAGAAAGGTTGGAGGTTCAATTCACACTGTGTAACAATGCATATTTTGTGATTTCCTTCTTATTACCTAACAATGCATATTTTGTGATTTCCTTCTTATTACCTATAGCCATAGTTCCTTCTCATATTTTGTGATAAGAATTCAGCTATAGTTTTCCCTCCATTCGTTGTATTTTGATAAATAGTAAAAGATTTTATATATATATATGAGATTATATGACAATGAAGAAGTAAAAATGTTATTTAATAAAAGTTTTAAATTGGATAGTTATGGTTAAAGTAAGTATTTAATTTGTAATAGATAAATGAATTGGGTAAATAATTAAAGTGAATTGATTTATTCCATATAATTGAGAGTTAGGGTTCGTCAGATTGTCTGGTATTGAAACTAACTTTTATTCTCTCTAATGTGGTAGTATGCTATTAATCTTGCTCTTCATACCTTAATCCCTTATTGTATATTTATTTAGTAAATAGTGTAACTTCTTTTTGGTTGTCTTGCTTGAATTGACACTGAGAATAATAAGTGACCTTGGTATTTGATGAATAGAAACATTAATAGTATCATATTTCCTCCTAACAAATGAATTGTTAAATTAGTTAAAGTAATATCTATTTAGTAATATATATATATACACTGCTAAATTCAAGATAAGAATATAATCTAATTTGAGGTCAACAAATCCTTTGTATAGATGATGCAAACAAGCCTTCATCACTTTTGTTACTTCTCCCTCGACATTACATAAGTGTTAAGTTCAAGTAGTTAATCTTTAAATTTTATTCAATTTGATTAATTAGTTGTGTTTCTTCAAATTAATCCATTTTATTCTTCATCATGCTATTATTTTACTCATATTATTAAGGTAGTTATTGCAATATGCATTTTAATTTAGCTAGAACAATTTATTTATATGTTTATAATAGTCATAAATATATATAGAACATTTCATTATAAATAAATGTAAACTGAAATTCCATAAACATTTTATTTGATTATTCATCCCCTTAGTTTTGGTTGATTCAATTACATTTAAATAGTTAAGTTTAGGTCCAAGTGTCTTTGATAAAATTTGGATAAAAGTGAGTTTAGTGCGAGATTAATTATTGACAGTAAATTTTGCATAACATAAAAGTCTAGGGAATGTTAAGGGTGTGCAAGAAGTTGAGTCCACTTTTTGGCCAAGAAGTGGAAGTGTTTTTCCTGATTTTCAGAATTTGACACATTTGACCTTAAAATTTGAAGCACTTAGAGATGAAATCTTTAAAAAAGTCACTAATCATAAAATGTAGTGCTCGGAGTCTAGTTTCCAAATATGTAATTTATTTCAATACCCAAATTGAACAAATTGAGTTTTAGTAGGCATTTCTAAAAACCACTATTTAAAAGTCATTTTTTTTTACCATACCATGCACGTGTACGACATCCATATTTTGACTTAAATTATCGTATTTTTCTAAATCCTTTTGGGAAAAGTTTTGTGACTCACTGAAGCTTGTTCTTGATTTTTTTTGTAATTTTTTTATTGAATTTTTTTTTTGTTAAATTTTTATTAGGAAGATTTGTCGTTTTGAAAAAAATTCATCGTGTACGACATGCATAAGATGACCTAAACTTATCATTTTTTGATTTTTTTTTAAATTGAAAAGAATTGTCTGAAGTTTGTTCTCGTGCAATCCGTTTGTCAAAATGTTATGTCAAGATCAAAAGTTATTAAACTAGTAAAAAACCCTGATATTTAAAGTTTATGGACCAATTTTATTAGAAATTAATTGAAAAGTAGAAAAAATAATCCAATTGCAAAAAGAAATACATATTTAGAATCTACATTGTTTCATCTAAAATGGGTTTAAATTTCGTCAAAAAATTTTGCAAAAAAGGTCGTCAGCCATATGTCTAAAGTCAATATTTTTCTTTGACATTGTTAGGACCTTCAATTTGCAAGTCAAACTAGGTTGAAGGCCTAGGTTCAGACTTCCAATGCTTTTCCCGAACCAAAAACCTAGGCAAAAACACGACCACAAAGCAAAAAAAAATCAAATTTTAAAAAACGGGATCTCGATTATAAAACGGGATCCCGTTTATTAATAAACGGGATCACATCTTATAATTGGGATCCCATTCCCTATTCTATAATATTCAGACCGTTGTAAAGGAAATGAGATCTCGTTTCCCGGCCAACGGTCCCCACATTCAATGTTGAAGAACGAGATCCTGATTATAGAATAGGATCCCGCTTCTTATAAACGGGATCCTGGTTTTTATAAGCGGGATCTCAATTTTTATAAGCAGGATCCTGTTTCCCATTTCTTTTATTTAAATATACTGCAGAAAATTACTGTGAAGTCTACAACTTCACATGTACGGCCGAGAGTAGTAAAAGTAAATTATTTTTCATAAGCTATTGTATTTACAGGTGGTGAACTTGATTTTTAGTTGATTTTATCAAACGGGGCATCATCTACACCATTTTTGAAGTGGAATTGTGTTATTTTTGTGCTTGTTTGGAGGAACAAAAAGGTTTTCAATTTGCAATATGGATTGAATTTTTCAAAGGAGGCATGAAGAAAACAATTTTTAAAGTGGAATTGTGGTACATTTTTCTACTTGTTTTGAGGAACACAAGAGGAAGAATTTTGTCCTAATAGGTATTCAACTTCCAATTTGGATTGAATATTTTGAAGTATTTCACTATTAACATTCATTTGTGCTTGAGAATTTTATAATTATGGGAGATAAAGCTCGCAATAAGAGAAGGAATACATTTGATGACTCCTCACTCAAAGAGTTGAAGCAAATGAGAAAAAGAGAGAGACAAAGACAAAAGAGAAAGAAGAATGAGAATGAAATCAATGAGAATGATGGTGGAGCAACCAATTCAACAACTGTGAAAATGAAAACACGTGAGGATACCGGTTGTAGGTCATCTTACCAAGGAGTCAATTTGGAGGAAAGAATATGATTATACAAACAAGTCTACTATGTCTTCAAATCCCTCTTTGAGATGCTATGGAGGAAATGTTTCAATATATATGCACAAATCTAGATGCGTCTTCAAATCCACATGTTAGTGAAATGGTAAATTTGTATGTAGAAGTTTTACAAGATCTTTGGACTTAATGATGTTGACATTTACTATATTAGGAAGATGAAAATTTTATAGAATTTATTGAAACATAAAAAATCTTTTGTTGCAAATGAGAATCCAAAATGATCTTTCTTGAAAATGAAAACAAAAGCTTGTATTTTGATGAGAAATGAAAATGAAAACCATTTGTTGATGAAAATGAAAATAGAAAACCGTTTTATTTGATGAAAATGAAGATGAAAATCTAGAATGTGATGTTGAATTTAATGAAAATACTTTTAAAATTGGAAGTGGTGTTTTCGATAATCTTCGTCCATTTCTTGGAAAATAAGAACACATGCGAATAGAATATACACCAAATTCTTTTATCATAAAAAATTTGTATTTCAATGTCAACTAATGATGCAATTGATGAGAATGAAAAAAATGAGGAAAGTAATGAAAAGGTTAGGCTTTTATGTTAAAACAAAAAGAAAAGATCAATCATTAAAAATGTTATGTTTACTATTGCTAGTGCCATTCAATCTATTATTAGGAAAAATAATTAAGATCCTAAAGAGATAAAGAAACATACGCCAAGAAAGAGCTATAACAACTGATATAGTTAATAAAGCAACTTTGAATAAAGAATGGTAAGCAATATTAGTGAAGTTTTAAAAATATATCCTAAAACATTGCTAAGAGTGGCAAAAAGAAGAGAAAGTATAGAAAATGATACTATTAATATTAATTAATGTTGGAGTTTTAGTGGATGACTACCGAGGTTTGATATAAAATTGAATGTTGAAATTAAATCTTTGATTGAAAAATATTGGCATGATAATACTAGGGTTTCATCTAATGCTAGAGATGTTTTAAAATTAAGGGTGGGGTCCAAAGTTCACAATCCTCACCCAAAACACTATTAGATACAACACAAACTGAATTTTATAGAAAATTTTGTAGTGATTCAGTGTTACCTGATAATATTAAAATAAGTCAAAGGTATTTTGAAAAATGTAAATACGGTATGTAAAATTAATAGCTTAGCGAATATCTTGTTGTTGTAAATACATGTTCAATTTCATTATTTTTATGATGTTTTCGATATATACGTTGTATCTTGCATACTAACATGATTATATAGGATTGTGGTATTGATATGCCACCTGAAGCAATAAGAGTTTATTTCAGGTTTGTTTTGTGAAAAATCTAATGATAAATTATTTTATTTAAGTTCTTGTATTTCTGGACAATGCATTAAGTGTGGAAATCTTTCATTTTTAAGAATTTGTTTGCATGAAAGTGTTGATCCTGATTTTGGAAAAAAATTAGTAGACATCAAAAGATTTAGGAATGTTCACTATTCTTTAAAAGATGGAAAAATAGGAAAGCGTTGTGATTTAGTTACAGAAAAAATTAGTGTGCATGTATTTATGAGTGAATTTAAGAATAAAATTAGCCACTTAAAATATGAAAATAAAGTACTCTGAACACATCTTTCGATGAAAGCGATGGAAAAGAGATTACTAGCGGTAAACACATTTCAATTGGTATTATACTTTGGGTTGATTTTTCGCGAGAATTATACTCTAGCTCCACAAGAGGAAATTCAATCACAGTATAATAATTCAGTGCAAGTAGCTATGTTTGTCCATATTTTTTATAGACATGCAAATGATAGCACTAAGGATGATAGAAAAGTTTTGAGGGAGTATCATTTTTATTTGAGTGATGTCGGTTACACACTCATCGAGTTTGTTCAATATTGTTTTAGTATATTTTATAGAAATTTAAGAGAAGAGGAATCATATGAAGAACACCTCATATGGTGAATAATTGTGTAAGAGGTAGTTCAAAATGCTAGAATGTTCTATTGGTTAAATAGGGTTCACAAAGGAACTTAATGTCCAACATATATGGAGCTTTTTGAAGTTGGGCATGGTAAAGGGAAGAACATGATGGAGCTGAATTAATTTGTGTCAAAATAATTCTTGCTAGAGAATTAAAATTTGAAGTTGATAAAATTTAAAAATGCACATGAGATTGTGGATTGGTGTAATAGAAGATTATTTGCACCTGGTTCTAGTGATTACTCTACAGTTCACCAATTCTTTTAGTTGGTGGAAGAAGAGAACATTCTATCTAGAGTTGATTATGAGACAATTAGTGGATCTACTAAATGGCATTCATTTAGGAGTGCGACAGCAAACACATGGACTATTTGGACAAGGGAGCTTGCATGTTTTTGCCATTTTTGTATCTCAGGAGATTGGGAAGCTTGTGAAAATACAGAACGGGTTGACCAATGGGAGCAAAGATCGTTGACACCTACAAAAGCACATAATCAATATGAAAGAACTATTGAAGAAAATGATCAATTGTTTGCATCTGAAGATTATGACCGTGTTTCAGACCTTGTACAAGAGGTAATTTTAATTCAATTTTATTTCACATTATTAAGTTGTTGGTAATACTAAATTATTTATATGGATATGCACAAGTTATTAAATCAATTTTGTTGAGGACATGTATGGTATTGTGCACGAGGGAATGAAGAGCAAACAGAATATTGGTTGGCTCGTTGTGTGGAAACTAAACATAAGTTGATAACACCTCAAGAAGATGATGATGGCTTTCATTATCCAATAGATATGGTGATCCCCTTAAGACACCCCCTTAAGCAAATTTTGATAACAAGTTTTAGATCCCCTTAAGCAATTTTTTAGAACAAATCTTTGATCCCCTTAAGAAAATTTTGAGAACTTATTTGATGATGGTTTTTGAACATGTTTTCCAATAGGATCGGTGGTGGTTGTTGGCACTTGGCTACGAAAATACTTGAGAAGAAAGAATGTTCTACCTACATTCGAAGACTATGAAACACATAAAAAGATTATGCATTATTCACATTTGGTGGTGGCAACAAATATAAAACTAGAGCGGTATCATGGAAGACCTTCAAAAAAAGTGCTATGGTCAATTTATATGGAAGAGCATGAGGCAATCATAGATACATTGCAAAAAAGAGAGGATGCAAATGGTACAATGGAATAAGTAAATACAGGTAAATATAGTTTTAGTTTTATTTTTTCCTTTTAAATACATTAAATACATGTTTCGACATTGGTCAAGTGTGTTATTAGTTGAGGAAATTGATTTAAATTGTCCTTTATACATCCTTAAGGCATAATCACAAAAAGGATCTAGTCCATGCAAGATTCAACCTAAACAACATACAGAATACTTGGTAAAATAGGTAATTATTAGTTAAATTATATTTAAATACATGTTTGATTACATATTGATATTGCTTGTACATTAATAGTTAAAATTGATTTATTGTCATTTTTGTATCCTTAAGCCATCATTGCATTGATCTCATACTTTGAAACAAAAAGGAGAGGATGCCTGGATTCAACCTACAAGCATGTGTGGAATACTTTTAAATGCAGGTACTTGAGTTCTGTACATATAGATAGTTTTATATAAATTAAAATATGTATGTTTTGATGATTTCATTGATATTGCTTGTACCTTTTGATATCAGGTGGTGTGAAGACCTACTACATTCTAGCCACGAGTTTGAGATGTTCTTGAGATGGCATATCCAAATTTTGTAAACATTGTTTTGAGATGACATATATGTACATACATACATATAGAATTAAACATACTCTATGTACTTCTATGTATGAAATCAATATTCTATATATTTTGTTTCTTAAATGTGCATGTTTTCCTACTTTGAAACTTTATGTCTAATTGTATAATCACTAAATATCGTGCATACATTATTGTTAAATCAATTATATCCTTAAGACGTATTATGACCCCTTAATACATCCCCTTAAGAAATTCTATTATGACCCCTTAAGACATCCCCTTAAGACCCCTTAAGACATCCCCTTTAGAGGTATTATGACCCCTTAAGACATCCCCTTAAGATGTTCTATTATGACCCTTTAAGACATCCCCTTAAGACCCCTTAAAACATCCCCTTAAGACATTCTATTATGACCCCTTTAGACATCCCCTTAAGACCCCTTAATTAACACTTTCTATTATGACCCCTTTAGACATCCCCTTAAGACGTCATTATTTGTTTTGACAACTTATAAATTATTGTTAGATGTTATTATTTATAGTATTTATTAATGCTTTTATTATTCTCACAAATATTCTGTGAATTGTTAACATTTCTTAAAATTTTTTATCCTTTTTTACACAATTTATATAAGAAGTAGATTGCTTTTGTTTGTAGATTATGACTTATTGACTAATTATTGATTGATGTGAATTGAATAAGTTCATTAACTAATTATCACTAATTATTGAATGTACATATCATGTATATCATGTATGGGATCACTAAATTTGTAAAGTACAAATATTAAAATGTCCTATTAATTTCAACTTTAATTTCATATTTATATTTAATTTCACATTAATGTCTTGACTATGAGCATAAAATGCATAAATGTACATGTGTAAGAATTAAAATTTCAAGAGCAATAATAAAGTCCATAATTTATGTAACATATTATTAGGTGCATGAAACCAATATATTAAAAGTATGAAATAAGTCCAGCAGTACATGAGAAGCAAAATATAGTCCATGAAATAAACAAATATAACACATAAAATCACATGTTTCTAGGTCATGTATTGTCTCTATAATCAAGAGACCTCTTCACACCATGCGGACTATGTGGATGACCTAAAACACTCTGTACAAGAGAAAGATGAAATCAGATGTAAGACAATAAAAATGATTTAATGACAATTTAATTTATAATCCATCATAAAATTAAATTACCATTATATCTACATCTGGATGCTCTGGTGCACCTGAAGCAACCTCTAAATTCTCTAAATCAATCTACATAAACAAGACAAAGAAATTTGAAATTAGGTGTACAACTCTACAATTAATTTTTTTTTAATTCAATTTAATTTGTAATTTATCATATTTTAATTGTACCGTATTCCGAGGTTGTGCACTAGGCTCTTCTCTAGGACCTGTATGTACATGCTCAACTACAAGATGTGTCTCATGCTATAAAAGAAAAAGAATATGTAAAAATATCATATTATGTATATATTCAATTTAAAATTTATAATTGACTTTAACTATAATAATTGACTTTAAATATAATAAAATAAATAAATTACCATTTGATATGGAACCTGCTCTACATGTCCTCCTGGTGGTGTAACTATGTTTGGGTTAGGGCTGAAAGTTGCACTAACAAAGTCCTACAAGATCAAAATTAAAGCATGTACAATTGAATTAGGTTTATATATATATATATATATATATGTATTCAAGTTTGCACATTTTGTGTAGAAATTTTTGTAAACAACCTAGAAATCAATGGCCTCATGAGTAACTGCAACATCAAATGTTTGCCTAATTCCCATTCTTATTGTGGTATCAACCTAGACATACATGTACATAGACATTTAACGCTTATAATATTTACAAGTGTACATGCATGTGTTTCATATATCTAGTGAATTCAAAACTCATAAAATTGTAACTATACTAATCAAACTTTAAACAAATTTACAATATGAATGTACACCTTACACTGCGTCTATGACACCCGATGGTGGAGGTGCTTGGCAATCCCTGGGAGGAATCGATGTCGATGTAGATTGCTTCGCTAAACCAACATAAATATTTCAAACATATGTGATTCAATTATAAATTTAAAACTCAAGTTAAATAATTTATGATTTCATATATAATATTAAAAATTGAAATCAAAATGCTCCATAAGGGTTGTCAGTCACGACCCGGTGTCGATGTATGTACTGTGGAATAGATGATTTCCTTGCATGGATTGGTGTCATCATGCACCAAAATTTGATTGTTAAATGTGCAAACTTTTCTTTGATATATACAACCATCAAAATTCTTATAAAATGAACGTACATCTAGATGCATATTTATACATGTGTCGCAGTGTCCTCAGGGTGATGGTCTGTTGTGAGGAACTCTACAAATGAACTAATGCGACCAGATGAACCACCAGAATCTCCCCGTCCACCTGAACTAGGTGTGGCCTGATCAGGTCCATAACATACTTGATGACAACTAGTACATATATGGGGGATGGGCCTCGACACTCTTGGAGTGGTACTCAGACCAGCTCCATAAAAAACTCCTTCATCATCATCGTCTCTATGCTCCTCATGACTCGCTATCGCAAAAGCATGTTGATCAAGGTCTCCTACGAGTTTACTAAGGGAACCTAATGTTGAGACCAGAGCTTGATGATGTACAGGTGTAGGAATGGGAGGACTAGGAGCAAAAACAAGGGGTTGTGCATGCACAGGGCGTTGGGGATCAACCCTTTCCCCTAATCTCTATTGTGGCATGCCGGCACCAACACCTTGAAATGATCTAAAATCAAAATAATTGGGATTTTTCCCCAAAACAAACTCTACATATAGTTTTCTCAAAAAATATAATGGGAACTCCCAATTAGCATGTGGGGGACTATCAAAAACCATATACCATCGATCCCAAAAATGTGCACTCATCTTCGGATGTATGCACCACCTCATGGATATTCTAGATTTGTTGGGTGGAATGGGTTGTCGAGTAACGAGGTCAAGAAAGTAGGGGGCTAGATGGGCTTTCATTATTTTAAAGTCTAATATTTTTTTGTAAGAGAGACCATCAGAATAAAATTGTCTCATTTTGTTCTCTACTCTCTTCGATGCCTATCAAGATCGAGAATCGATCATCGATGAGAATTTATCAACAACATTTTGCATAGAGATGCAAAATGTCTCACATAATGGAGGAATCAATGCTTGACTCTACATAGCATTGATTTGATTTTGTAAGGATGCAACTTGATCATTTATTCGTGATCTCAAGCGAGCCTCGTCAAATGTGATAGGTGTTGGATGTGGCATATTAGGTGGAGGGGGAGGGGGAGGGGGAGGTGGAGGTGGAGGGGGAGGGGGAGGTGGAGGGGGAGGGATAGGGGGAGGGGGAGGTGGATGTGGTTGTGGCTAACGTGGTGGATTGATGATATCATCAATGTTAAAATCATCCATGATATGCTCGATATAAATGTGCACCTACATTAAATCATACAAAATATTCCATGTGCATACATATATTAAGATCATATATTTAATTGAAATGGATGAACTGGCTGTAAGATCATATATTTAATTGAAATGCACATATATATACATTGTTTTTCAACTCAAAGAGCATGTCTATACAAAATTCAAAATTAAATGTATGTACATGTACATTTAAAATAAAAATATGATACATAATTTGTCGTGCAAATCATTAAACTAAACTATGTACATATACATACAAATTTCAAATTTTAAAAGACTATATATCTGGAATTTTAATACATGCACATACATACTAAACAATAAACTTGAAATATTCAAAAAAGCTCATTTTATGTCTAACACACACACACACACATATATTATAATTTTTCAGCAGGAGAAATCACGATCTAGTAGATAGTCATAAAATATATACTATTATATATTATTCATTATAAGTTCATAAATTCCACCAAATTCATAAATCCATGTCACTAAAAATATCCGTCTAGAACCAAAATCATAAATTCATGTCACTAAAAATATCCATTTGGAACCAAATTTATAAATTCATCACACAAAATATCCATCGTTCACCAAACTTATAAATTCATAACTATTTAAGATCATTGTTTTAATTTATAAACTATTGTGTCTCTCTACTGCATAGATCTTCATTTCTTTGTGTTTTCCTTTTCAAAATTGGGAGTTCTCCTCTCCTCTAGCCATTGTCGATGCTCATCTACAATCCCATCCATAGCCCTAACAACATCAACAAGGGTTTGCATCCTAGATGCAAACATCCTCACAGGAGGTGCGACACATTCTTCATTTTGAATAATGTTGATTTGATCTTGGATGATTCTAACATTAGCATTGATTTGTGCTTGCAAACAAGCATGTTCATTGATTTTAGGTGGTGGAGGTGGGGGGTTACGAGGTGCAGTGGGTGGAGGTGGAGGTGAAGGTGGTGGAGATGGATGGCGTGGAGGTGGATTGTGAATATTATTGAATGGATCCATGTGATCTTTAAGATGCTAGGTGAACCTACATTAGATTTGTAATTTCAAGATGCTTAAAGATACATGTTTAGGAAATACCTTTAAAAGCCATTCAATATAAATGGCCTTAAATAGTGAATACAAATGATAAAATTATATGTAAGCCTCATTTTATATGTCTAAAGGCACATGTTACTTGAATGAAAATACAATTAACTATTAATATTATATAATCTTGCATGATCTCATTATTGTTAAATTTGGTTGCCTTGGGCAACTTTGATCACCAAATTTTAAGAACTTCTTTGATCCCCTTAAGAAATGTCATATTGGGACCCCTTAAGAAATCAAATTACGATTTAGGGTGATAGGATGGCTTAAGGGGATCTACGTCTAGTGAGGTCCTAGGAGAAAATGACATGGCTCAAGTGAATAAAATTTGGTGAAGTTTCCCAAGGAAACCATATTTCATTAAGAGCATTTAAAGAAAAAATGATGGCTTTAGGGTTTAGGGTTTAGGGTAATAGGATAGCTTAAGGAGATCTACATGTAATAAGGTCCTAGGACAAAATTACATGGCATAAGGGAATGAAATTTGGTGGAGTTGCCTAAGGCAACCAAATTTCATTAAGAGCCTAAGAAAAAATGATGGCTTTAGGGTTTAGGGTAATAGGATAACTTAAGGGGATATATGTAGTAAGATGCTAGGACAAAATTACATGGCATAAGGGAATGAAATTTGGTGGATTTTCCTAAGACAACCAAATTTCACTTTAAGATCCTAGGTAGGACAAAATGAATGGTTTAGTGTTTAGGGTTTAGAATTTAGAGTTCAGGGTTTAGGGTTTACAAAACTTAGGGTAAAGTTTTGGTGCCCCTTGGAATATTTAATGAACTTGCAAGTTAGTGAAGAACATTTTGTTGTGGAATAGTTGATTGAGATCTACTCTTATTTCAACTGACCAACGTAGATCATGATATCTCATTCATATTATAATCTTGCAGGATCTTATTATTGTTAAATTTGGTTGCCTTGGGCAACTTTGATCACCAAATTTTAAGAACTTCTTTGATCCCCTTAAGAAATCGAATTATGATTTAGGGTGATAGGATGGCTTAAGGGGATCTATGTCTAGTGAGGTCCTAGGAGAAAATGACATGCTCAAGTGAATAAAATTTGGTGAAGTTTCCCAAGGCAACCAAATTTCATTAAGAGCCTTTAAAGAAAAAATGATGGCTTTAGGGTTTAGGGTTTAGACTTTTAGAGTTTAGGGTTTATGGTAATAGGATAACTTAAGGGGATGTACATGTAGTAAGATCCTAAGACAAAATTACATGGCATAAGGGAATGAAATATGGTGGATTTTCCTAAGACAACCAAATTTCACTTTAAGGTCCTGAGGTAGGACAAAATGAATGGTTTAGTGTTTAGGGTTTAGAGAGTTCAGGGTTTAGGGTTTACAAAACTTAGGGTAAAGTTTTGGTGCCCTTGGAATATTTAATGACACAGTTAGTGAAAGCATTTTCTTGTGGAATAGTTGATTGAGATCTACTCTTGTTTCAAGCTGACCAACCTAGATCATGAAATCTCATTCATATTATAATCTTGCACAATCTTATTATTGTTAAATTTGGTTTCCTTGGGCAACTTCACCAAATTTTAAGAACTTATTTGATCCCCTTAAGAAATTTGTCATATTGGGACCCCTTAGAAATCGATTTATGATTTAGGGTGATAGGATGGCTTAAGGGGATCTAGATGTCTAGTGAGGTCCAAATTTAGTCATACTATAGCCTCATTGGTTCCATCTAGCTCTGGGTCAAAAGTGTTTACCCCTCTAATAAAAAAAGTATCATGTTAAAAATGAATCAATCTATACATATCACAAAATAACAATAATCTTAAATGTAACCCATACTCTAACAATAATAGAATGCTAAATGATCCCCACCCCTAACCATATCCTAATTGAATTGCAAACCTAATTGAAACTTAATTAAATTATAACCTTTACTAATCTTAAAATGTATTCCTATACTATATTATATTATATTAGAATTATATTTTATATTATGTTTAAATTAATTTATATTTGTATTATAATTATATTAATGTATTATATATTCCTAATTGTAACCTAACTGTTACTACCAAGCCTAATTGAATCTTAAGCCTAATCCTCATTAAAACCCCAAGTAAATTGTAACATTCAAGGAACAGCAATGTTGGGAGTTGCTAAAAAGTTAAAAGGAAGTAAAATGCAATTTAAAAATGGAAAAATGAATCTTTTGGGAACATCTTTAGGACTAAGACTGATCTCTAGATGGAATTCGGAGAAGTTCAATTTAAAATTCAGAAGGAGGGCTATTTGAATGATACTAAGGAAAAAGACAATGAGATCCTTATGAAGATGCATGACATAATTGGAAAGGAAGCGGAGTTCTTGAGACAAATATCTAGAGCTCTTTGGTCATCTACAAGAGACAAAAACAACAGGTACTTTCATCTTTCAGCTTCAAAACACATAGCTATAAACATAATATCTCAAATTGAAGTGAATGGGACCAAGTATGAGGAGGAGGAGGATATTCGAAAGCAGGCGAGTTCCTTATTTAAACACCTTCTCTTGGCCAGTGAGGAAATAAACCAAAATGAGCAAGATCAGTTAGTGGAAGCTATACCAAGAATTATCAACCAGGAAAATAACTCTTTTTTTTACAACTATCCCCACCAGCGAGGAAGTCAAGCAGGCTATCTTTTCCTTTGAAGGGAGTAAAGCTCCGGGGCCTAATGGTTTCCCTTTATTTTTCTTTCAATGGCTTTGGGAGATTGTTGAAGATGTGGTAAATACTGTTAAAGAATTTTTTGGCTCCAGAAATCTTCTAAAAGAATTAAATGCTACCTTCTTGGTTCTTATTCTGAAGAAACCTGGAGCTAATAATTTTGAGGCTTTTAGGCCTATAAGCCTCTGTAATTCCTTATACAAAATCATCTCCAAGGTCTTAACCTCTAGATTCTTAACTCTTTTTCCTTCCCTGATTTCTCCTCAACAGAACGGTTTTGTCCCTGGTAGACAAATTCTTGACTCTATTGTTACAGTTCATGAGAATATTCACTCCTTAGTTGAGTCGAAGACTAAAGGCTTTTTATTAAAGCTCAATATTTCAAAAGCTTATGATAGAGTTGACTGGACTTTCTTACTTAAAATTTTAAAGGCTTTTGGTTTTTGTAACAGGGTTATCCAAATGGTTGAACAACTTGTGTCCACGGCATCCATATCGATTATGGTCAACGGAGCCCCCACCTCCTTTTTCCAGAGCACCAGAGGTCTAAGGCAGGGTGATCCTATCTCTCCCATTTTATTCACTATAATGGCTGAAAGTCTAGGCAAGAACCTGAAAAAATTGGTTGACTTCAAATTTCTTTTTGGTCTTAAACCCTCTTCGGGCAATCTGGTGTGTTCCCATCAACAATTCGTTGATGACACTATGATTATGGGTAAAGCTATGATGGCTGAGGGTAAAACCATAAAACAGTTGCTAGACAAGTATGGGAGAGTTTCTGGACAGCTGATCAATAATCAAAAAAGCTCGTTGTTCTTCTTCAACACTCCGGATCATAGACAGGCTAAAATTGCTAGAATCTTGGGTTGTAGAGTGGACTCCTTTCCTACCACATACCTTGGTGTACCGTTAAGTTTGAAACCTCCAGAGTCATTCTGGCTCTCTTTGGTTGAAAGATTCAGTAAAAAGCTCGCGGTCTGGAAAGGAGCCATGCTAAGTCAAGCCGGAAAACTCCAGCTTCTCAAAGCCTCTCTCCAGAATTTGCCTATATATGCCCTTAGTCTTTTTAAGATCCAAGCTAAATTTGTTGATGCCATTGAAAAAATCCAAAAAAGATTTCTATGGTCGGGTGTTGAGGAAAAAAAAGACTTCCCTTAATTGGTTGGAATCTAGTTTGTAGACCTAAAAAGGTCGAAGGACTTGGTTTAAGAAGAATCAGAACAGTTAACAAAATTCTCCTTGCTAAATTTTTTTAGAGAATCTCCTCTTCTTCTGGGGAGTGGATTGATATCCTGGCTAGCAAATACTTAGAAAACAACTACTCCTCCATAATTAAGAAGGACCTCCACCTTCTTCCCAGAGGGTTGGTCAACATGCTAGAATAATATAATCAGTGGAAAAAAGATTGTGGATGAAGGTATTGGTTGGCAAGTTAGAAATGGTCATCATACTAGATTTTGGGAGGATAAATGGCTTTTAAAGGAACCCATTATAAAAATCAACTCCTTCAACGAATGGGCAGAGACCTGCAAGGAACGGTTTGGAAATTATGTGAAAGATTACAAAGTGAATGGTAAGTGGGTGGACTTGTGCAGTGTTAGTCAGGCTTTGGATCCTATCCAATCTTCTCTAATGGCTATTAGACTTAATTCGAAGCAGCAGAATGATTGTGTGGTTTGGATTGATGATCCCTCTAGCAATTTTTTCATGTCCTCTACTTTTTCCAGGATTACTTCTTCTCTGGATCATCCTCCCTTCTGGTCTAAAGCCTGGTTCAAACTTTTGATACCTAAAATCAATATATTTTGTTGGATCCTTCTCCAAAAAAAAGTGCTTATGATTGATAACCTGTGCAAATGTGGATTTCAAATTCCTAATAGATGCTTTCTTTGTAAGATGGAGGTTGAATCTGTGCGTCACTTATTTCTTCATTGTTCTTTTGTTGCTTCTATCTGGGGAAAAATCATCAGGTTATGGCACCTCCCTTGGGTCTTCCCTTCATCCATTGAAGACTTCTTCTCCCAATGGAAAGCTCTGACAAGAAATCCTATGCTTAGATCTTTTTGGGACTTAACATTCCCTCATGTTGCTTGGGGCCTCTGGAAAGAACACATTAATAGAATTTATAGGGGTAAAGAAACCTCTGAGGATATTGTCTTTGATCAAACTGTCAGATTTTTGAAGGAAAATTTTAATGCTTTGGTTCATAGGGACAACATGTCCTTGAAAGCGGAGCACTCACTCTATGACCTCACTGTTGCTAAGGAGTGGAACGTAAATCTTGTCCCATCTAGAATCTCTTTGATAGCCAAAAAGGACAAAGAGGGTGTTTGTTGGTCTTTTCTTCCAAATGGTTGGATCAAAGCTAATTTTGATGGTGCGGAAAAAGGTAATCCGGGGGCGGCGGGCTGTGGTGGAGTCATAAGGGACTCCTTTGGCAATTTCATTGGAGCGATAGATTCTCCTCTCGGCTCCCAAACTAACCATCTGGTGGAGGCTGTTGGAGCTTTTCACATCATAAATTTAGCCCAAAATCTTAACATTAAACATCTGTGGCTTGAAGGAGACTCCAAAAACATAATTGACTGCCTTAAGAACAAGTCTCCCCCCTCGTGGACCATCAAATCTTGGATCAAGGAAGCCAAGTTGACTTTGGCTAAATTTGATAAAGTTAAAATATCACATGCTTACAGAGAAGCCAATGTTGTAGCGGATTTTTTCGCTAACGAAGGAGTTAATAGTAAAGATGTGAGTACCTGGCTTAATACTAAAGATCTAAACTCTAATGTTTGTGCCTTATTAAATTATGATAAATCACATGGAAAAGCGACGTGTTATCCCTTTAATGAAGACAGATAAGACCTTTCACATCACAATCATTAGATTGTATGGGACCGATCCCAGTGGCTTAATTTGCAAGAAAGGCTCGCACGCTTTGTGGGTGCTACCTTGTGGTGGGGCCAATTTTAGTAAAGCTTTCGTTTGGATCTACCCCACTGTGTCGGCTGAGATGGGAGGAGACAGAAAGCGAACTGAGCCAGATAGCTATGATACTCACATGAAAAATGCCAAGCCTGGGAAAAAGTTAAAAGTGGAGGGTTGCTTCCTTTCCTAGAGAAGCTCCATGGCTCTAGCCAGGAGGCTACAGACCTCTTTGTTAAAAACTAGAATAATGACAATTTGACCCTATTTGGCAGGAATGTTGAGCTCAGCAAAAATTTAATTGCAGAAGTTACAGGCTTATCTACTGAAGGGAAGAAGTTTTTCAGGGATAGGGCTTTTTCTGATGAAGCCGTGGTTAGATTTCCTAAAAAAGACAAAGAAAGGTTAAGCCTGACCAAAATTTCTAGTAGCTCCTTTGATGTTGACTCTATAAAGACCATCTGGAGGAAGGTTTTGCGGGTCATCATGGAGTACATCACGGTGGATGGGTGCTTTACCAAAGTTTATGGCTACCACTTTTCTCTTCTCAACCACTTCCGCCACAAGGTTAGGATATCTCTTCCCTATTATCTTTTATGTTCCTTGAAGAAAAGCTTGGAGGATAATAAGAAAAACCCCAATAGATTTCCTATCTTGCATACAGGGTTAATTAGATTGATTATCGAGCATTTCCAAAACATGCCTGCCCCCACAATCCTGGATACCACTCCCGACTCTGAGAGTGACGACACGAAGCCCAGTGGCTTGGAGTATCTTCCTAACCCTAGTTCGGCTAGAAAAGTCTTTAGCTTGCATGCTGGCCCTTCTAGGAAAAATATCCCCACTCCCCTTTCTGGTAAAGCCCGAGTTGAGCCTGAGCTTGATAGCCCCTCCCTTTTGAACAGCCCCATTCATAAGAAACCCTAGGCTAAAATTCTTGTTTCCTATTCGGAAGAATCCTCTGATTCGGAGGAGTCTGATGTCAACAAAACTATGGTTCATTCTGAACTTTTGTCGGACAAACATGCTGAAGTTGATTCCCCTGCTAATCCTAACACTGAGAAAACTGCTCCTAATATCGGTGATGAGCCCTCTCTGGATTTTATGAACCTAGCCAAAGCCAATTCTGAGTCCCACTCCAAACTCCTGGATTGGAATTTCACTGAAATCAATGAGTTGAAAATAAAAAACTGGGCCCTTCAAAGCAAAATCGAAGAGCTGGTTGCAAAAATTGCTGAGATTGAAAAGAAAGATGTGGACAGGGGGGTCCAAGGTAACAATAACAGAGACATTGACTCCAAGATTGATTATATTTTGAACACCATCAAGACCTTCGCTGAGCAAAACAACAGAATGGCTAGACATAATGCCATTATCATTAACGCGATGGGTGAGAAGCTCGATCAAACCCAGTAGGGTTCTCTGGTGGTGGATCTGGAGGAAACAGAGGACAAAAACCATGACATAGATGCGGGAATTTCCAAAAGAACAAGAGCTAACCTGAAGCAAAAGGTCCCCCCTACCTTTAAGATGATTCAAACTTTTAAAAAGGGTGTCAATGATATGCAGAAGCTGGAGGAGGAGACAGAGTCTATCCTCAAGACTTTGAAGTAATGGCTGGGGTTTTTGTGTCCTCTGTTTCATCCTTTTTGGTTTAGTTCGGTTGGTTGCTGCTGATCTTTTCTTGGGCAGCTGGTTTTTGTGGTTGGACTTTTTTGTCCTCTCCTCTATTTTGTAAACTTTGTGGTTTTGGGTCCCCGTAAAACCTGTTTTACCCTTTTATCAAAAACATTACCTATCCTTAATTGTAATATTATATTATATTTTATGATATTAAATATTTATATTATTTAATATATTATATTATATTAATATTTATTAAATATAATATATTAAATAATATAAATATTTAATTATATTTCTTTTATATGAATCCTCCTTCTATCTCTAAATTGTAATAATAGCATGTAGTTCCTCCAACCTATCATCATGTACCTCCTCCCTTTCCCATGTAATAGGTGTACCTTCTAGGTGTTAAATGGTTCCATCTTGGTCTCCTTATTGATGCATTTCTATCCTTCCACATAAATCTATATAGTATCAAAATATAGGTAATTTTATGGTTATTGAATCTCTCTTAATTGCTAAAGAATCCATTATGATTGAGGATGGGTGGATTATTATCTAGGATCACATCTTAAAAAAATTCTATAGAGGTCATGGGGTATGTGTTTTTAATACATATATTCCCATACAAACCTCTTTCCATGTATTATCAACTCTCCTATATAATAGACACCTTACTAGATTTAAATTTCATATGATATATATGTACCCAAGTGTTTCCAATTGGAATTGCTATAATTATACTTTTATGGCATTCTAGATATTCATAATAGTTTTCATAAATCTACCAAATAGACCCATTCTTGACATTGAACCTACATAATTTTAGGTATGTCCAATGAAAGAAACTTTACCCATAGCACTCTCACTCGCGCTCTCCTATCTTGTGGATATAATAGAATAAAGTTTTCTTCCAATGATTTAGATCCCTAATGATCATGTCTAAGTTTCATAGAGAGTGATCATACACTCTTCATAAACTTGTAGAAACCAAAAGGTTTTATATTATGTGTTCAAATAAGTGAAAACATTACAAAAAGCTCTACTAAATGGTGACAACAAAGGGTTTTTTAAGGCAACCAAATTTCATTTTAAGGTCCTAAGAAAAAATTCAAATGCTTTAGTGTTGAGGGTTTAGATTTTACATTTTAGGGTCTAGGGTTTAGCAAACTTAGGGTGAATTTTGGGTGGCCCTTGGAATAATTTATACTTTCAAGTTAGTGCCAATTGGAATCGATTGTACGTGCTTAGATTTACGAATTTGCTAACTAAATTTGCAAACAAACATCAAGATAAACTTTATGAATTTTAACTATTCTTTAACATATTGTTTTCTAATCTAATTATAATTTAACATTGAAACTAAAGTTTAACATATCATTTTTTCCATACAATGCAAATAAAATTTAAAACATTTAAGCAATGCAAATGAATTTTTTTGAGTTCGAAATCACCTAGTTTTCAAAATCAAAATGATTTGTTCGATTTCAATTTAGAGTTTTAACAAAAAAAATTGTTCCAATTAAATTTAGGGTTTCAATTTCTAAGCAATTAGGTTTTTAATGCAATTTTTTCGTTTCAATTCAAACTAGGGTTTTCAAATTCATTTTTTTTCGTTTGATTTGAATTCAGGGTTTCAAAAAGCTTGATTTGGATTTGTAAATGCAATGTTTTTATTTCATTTTGATTTCTAGGGTTTTGAAATGCAATTTTTTTTGGTTTTCAAATTCAAAAACAATTTAGGTTTCAAAAGTTAAATTTTGTTTGTAAAACACAATTCAAGGTTCTTTTTTCATTTTTATTAAAAAACCTTTACGTTTCATTGCATTTTTTTGTCTATTTTTACAATTATTCATTTCTACTATAACAGTTAAAAAATGCTCAAAACATGAAATAAATTAAAAAAAAAATGCTTTGAATTCACTTATTTTCTTCACAAAAAAAACGGGACGTGGGCAGGTACCTGTAGCTGTTTGTGGGGGTCGCTGTCGCCAGTACTCGGGGTCTCGTCCGCTATGCAATGAACTTTGTTTTTTTTTTTTTTAAATAGCAATATAAATCGGGATCCCGATTTCTACAAAACGGGATCCCAATTTCTACAAATCGGGATCCCAATTTCTACAAATCGGGATCCCATTTCGTGGTAATCGGGATCCTGTTCCTTTTCCATTGGTTCGGGATCCTATGGGAAATGGGATCCCAATTTTTAAAAAGAGGGTTCCCATTTCGTGTCAAGCTCGGGATCCCGAAGCTTAACGGGATCTTGATTTTTAAAAATCAAGATCCCATTTATTAAAATCGGGATCCTGTTTTATCAAAGCCGATTTCAATTTTTTGGTTAAGGAAAAAACTTCCACATTTCGTGGACTCAACTTTGTGCACTTACCCTTAAAATTAAGTGATGGTAAAATATTAGGGACATATTATATAATTTAAAAGATTTCTATTAAATGTTAAATGATTTAGATTACTCTTTGTTAATTAATTAGAAAGTGAATGTTGATTATTTTATAATTATCTAATAGTTGATTAATAGAATCATTATGCGAACTACTTAATTAGAATAGTATTATTATAGTATTTCATTAAAGTTGTAATTTTAATATTAGGGTTTCATATTAACTAGTTCAATAGAGATGATTGTTTTGTTAATGATATAGTTACCATTAAATATAGTTATTTGTAGCAAATAATTTATTAATTTGAACTAAGTGATTAAGTAAAATGAGTGGTAAGGAAGTGAAAATAATGCCTTATTTAAGGGAATATCTTTATGGTTATAATGCTATGATTAATTGTTTGTGTTTTGATTATTGGGTTCAATGTTTACGTATTGTTTAAAGTTGGGTGTCATCTGTGTAAACTTTGTGTAAGGTTCTATGCCATTGGGAAGTGTGTTTAGTATGTTGGTTTCTAGAAGCCTAGAAGGGCCCGGTATATTGTATGTATGCTCCTTATGATTGTTTAATCTTGGAAGTGGTTTGGCTATGTTGTGGGTCATGTGTATTGTGTGAAATGCAAACCCTAAGGGTGTTTCTTCCTATCTATGTATGGATTCATGTGATTGTGATAAGTGTGCAAGATAGAAAATGCCTTGCTTTGTGTAGGGTTTACTAGTTGCACGTAGGGGGAGTGGATTTCAATGGGGGCTAGAACCTAAAGTGGTTTCTAGGACAACCCATTGGAGGGTTTCTTAATCTAGTGATAACTTTAATAATGAATTAGGGGGATGGGTAGAATTCACATTAAATAAGATAATGGATGCCTCACCCATTTCTTGTAGTTCTTATATAGGCTAAGGATGGGTTGAGAAGGCTTGGTTGGAAAGATCAACTTCCATGTCCCGACAAAAGGAATGTTGGTTCTGCATGTGTCACCCTATGGGGCCAGGACCTAGTGAGAGGCTTACCAGGACAACCATAGATGGGGGACAGGGTCTAGTTAGAGATTTCTAGGACAACCCATGCTAGGAACATGCAATGACACTCTTCCCTATTGTAGTCTAGCACTCCCTAGTTGTATTTCCTCTTTTTGTTGTGTGAGTGCCTCTAGAAGTGATGTAAGTGTTGTAAATATCAGTGTTGTTAGTAGTGTTGTTATAGTGTCATGTTTAACCCCTTGTTTATGTTAGCATATTGCTTCCCTATTTTTTTGTTGGATGTGTGACCTTGTGCTATCTCCTAGCATGGGGGGTGGACCTTAGGGTTCCACATGGTTGGGAGGTTGGTGCTTTTTCTCTATTGGCTATTCTTTTTGCATGTTTGTGAGTGTGGTGAGTAGTCATTACACTATGGATTCCAATTCCTATTCCAGTTTGAGAATACTTCCTATCATGTAATTGAATTTGGAATTATATAAATTTAGTTGTATCTTTTAATGTAATATTATGTAATCTTCCCGCATGCACTAAGGGAAGCATTGATGTAGTTATTGCAATTATGTAACAATTATTTATGATTTCTTCTTGGGAAGAGTACTATAAAGTAATGCATCATTGATATGATAGCTAGAAAATGATTTGTAATGTTTGATTATTAGTTGTCATATTATGGAAGTAAGTAATGTAGGATCATTTAATTTGGTACTTTAAAATGAACCTAGCATGTTATATCGATCATGTTATCTTTTTTTGTTGATGAAATGCTTCTAGTTATCTTGTTTATTAGTTTTGTGAGTAGCATAGTCGAGGAACCTTAGAGGACCTAGGTTTAGTTTATCATGTTATATTATGCATTCTATAGTTATTTGTTTTTTTTTTTAAATTGTTCCATCAATTTGACCTAGTTAGTGTTGTCCTCTGGGGTTCCTTGGCAGGGGGGCATTACAAATAAAATCCCAAGAAATCCCAATACACCTATTTTTAATTTTTCAAAGGAGAGGATTTTGAGAGATATTTTTCTAAAATTGTATGAATGAAAAAAAAATCCCCAAGTTTCTTTTTCATATGCCCTTTTCTATATTTCACATTTTCTATTTGCTTTATTTACAATTTAATTCCCTTTTTCCTAAAATATATTTCATGATAATTTAAAATTCTCAATTCATTTCCTTTTACAATTTTAAAATAAAACTTTTTAAATTTATTAAATACTTTCATATTCTAATGAAATATTTTTGTTATAAATAATAATTGCAACCAATTAAAATATAATTCCTAGTGTAATTAACTTAAAATGTTATTTCCCTTTTCCCAAATCTCGCAAATTTTTTTAACCAATTAGAATACAATAATTAATTCTTCAACACATATTTATGCACAAAAAATTGAACAAAACTATTAAATTAAAAACACACAATTGTAGGTAATCCACAACACGAATGCACTCTAGAATCACCTCCAATTTAGATCTAAGTTTACATTGAAGTCATACATGACATGCATCTCATACTCAATCCACGTCCAATAGGGAACACAATATGAACAAGGCCCAATGTGATATCTCTAAAATAACCACCATTGGGGAATAAATTAGGCCTACATATTCAAGTGGAGAAAAAACCATGCACCTACATACTCAATGTACATGTCAAGCATGTCTTCTCAATATATAATAGTTGAAGCACAACATAATCTCCCAACAAGGTAAATCATCATATAACATGTAAATTAGTGCATCCAAAATCACACAATCAATATATATAGCATATATTCACAACATGAATAATTATATGTATAATGGAGCCAAGTAGACCTATTGACAAATCTAACCATAATGATATCACAAGGATCTCAAAATACACAACATAATTCAAGAATGGCATTCACAACGTCACACATAAGGCTCGCACACCTTTAATGCATCCAATAATTTATAATAATATTTAACAATGAAGATAGTGAAGATAAGCATCAATAATATCTTAGAGAATTTTGCACAAAATACAATGTTGAAATAAATATCTCAAGGCAAGGAATAGGTGGGAATTACATCCTCCCCCTATGGGTTAGCTTACTCTTGGAACTCACTAGGAGTAGGATGACAACACCGCATTTGAAACTTTCTCACACAAAAATCAAGGAGGCAACCAAAAATCACCTAAAAGATAGGAAATAATATAGACAATCAACTACTAAATAGAATATAAAGCATGAAATATCCAATACTATAAAAAAAAATTATTTTCCCAAAGTAATATTTTATTGATTAGATTTCAAAACATAACAAATTATCATAATCATTAATCACACTCCCATATAGATAAAATAATTCACACATTATAATTCATGTTAAAATAATAGCAACAACACATATGTAGTTATACCGAAATACAAATAATTCACAAATATGCCATAATCATCACCAAGTACCTAGTAACTAAGAACTAGTGCCAATAATCACATTGAATGATTTTCTTAGGTCCATGTACACGTAGGTGATCCTCCATACAATTCCACAAGAAACATACCACTTTTTTGTGTAAGGGGGTTAGCCTCCAAGAGATAGTAATCAAGGATAACATCACTAGAAATTTAAGTGGATCATAGTTTCCCATACAACCCACACTTAATCTCATCCTCAAAAGTTTCACTTTGTCTAATTCCTTATATACACTCAATTAGAGGTCATCTCCATTGACATGGTGAGTGAGGAATAACATCATAATACAAGATCAACACTTGCAAGCAAAAATAGTCTAGATTAGCCACTACAAAATCATAAATACCAAAAGAAAAAGATTTCAATTTCAACAATGAAAATAAATGTACTCAATTCTAACACTAAATCAAGTGTAACCACAAGATTACATGAAAGTAGAAATTGAAAAAATGTGTCTAAACTAATTCAAACAAGATAAAATGACATTGTTGGCCTACATAAGCAAGATAAAAGATTGCCACTAACTAAAAGAAAGTTCACACTCCTCAAAATTACACATTACATCACAATGTGACTAACATTAATCCACCAAATAAGGAAGGAGGTAAGTCTCACTAATGGATATCAAAATATTCCTTCATGTGTTCTTTGTTGTATGAACACAAAAGAGCTCCACATGGCATGTAAATTCACCTCATAGAAAATACATGTCAATGCCACACTACAAAAACACAAATATAGTAATAGCCCTTCACATGTGCTTTGTGGTATGAACACACAAATCCCTACATTTCATGCCAATGTTCCTCACAAAAAAATATGCACTGGCCACTCACCACATGGCCAAAGGTCACATGATAATGCATGCTCATATTTTATCAGACATAATCAATCAAAAAAACATGAAGTCCTCTCTACAGGTGCACAAGCATCCCTAAACCACTCAAAAACCATGTAGGAATAGTATCAAACGTACCTTCAGATATTGGGTGTGTGTCGAATGTGGAGAGATTTAATGTCAACACAAACCTTAATGAAATGGTTTACATTCAAAGTTTGATCAAGTAAACTACTCTATTTGTAATATAATCAAACCTTTCAAATACGTATCATTGTCCTTTATTTCTAGGGATTTATTAAACCATTTGGCCCTCAAATTTCTATGGGCACAATGTTTGTTAAAATGAAAACCTAGAAAATGAGATTTGATGCTTAATATGCAAGCTAAGATGATTTCTATGTGCAAATGTGTGCTGGAATGATTAGTGGTATGCTTATAAATGAAACAAAACGATGGAAAGGATAATGGACACAATGATAAACAAAGGATGATGTTGATGATAAATGAACAAGTGGAGATGAGTGAGATGATATGAAACTAAAATGAACTATTCATGATTAGGCATATGCTCAAATGTAACAAAAAATCAAACTAATCTAAAATGCAAATATGATGTAATGGGGATGATAAATTGCAACTATGATGTAATATGTTAATCTAGGATTAGAATGCAACATAAAACATGATATAAAATCTAGTTATAAGACTCCAAGAATGCTCCAAGCTCCTAAGAAAAACCTGCATAGTAACTTTACTTCAAATGTGGATGATAAATGCAAAGGAAAGATGGTGTATTTATAGGGTTTCTCAAGTATTTTGTGAGGTGGCACCTATCAATGGTCTACATTCGAAGGGGAAAGAATAAACGGTGGAGATGAAAGGAATCGAGATGTTGTCCCCTTGACCAAAGACAACATGCCATGTGTGTGGAGAGAATCCTTTGACCAATTGGAAACATGCCAAATGTTTGGGAGACCCAAGTGTTTGAAACAAAGACCCATGTGCTCCAAATTTGTTGGAAGTGTGTGGGGATAATTCTAATTAATAATTAGGCTTATTTATTTTCATGTGACATTTGTGAAGTGGCACAAGAAAATATAGTAGACATGTGCTCTAATTCTTAATCAGGATTAAGGAAGATTAATTAAATAAACACGTTTAGGGTATTTTGTTTATTTAATTATTTAGAAGAATGTGATTTTGGAGAATTAAAAGGAAAGTGAACAATATAAATAAAGACCTTATTTATATGTAGTTGAAGCATTAATCAAATAGGTTGTATTTAATTAACTGAATGTGATGATTGTTTTTAGGTGTATACATTTTTCCCCTCTTTGAAGTGATGTGTTTACACGTTGCTTCAAAGAAAATTTTGATGTCAATGCTCAGAAAATATTTCAATGCCCGAGACGATGTCCCAAACTTTGATTTTTAGTTATTCACGGATATATGCCCCCTCGAGAGATAAATCGGTGAATGTGTGGATGTTAAAATGAAATTTTGTAATGATGTGCTGGTGTTGTGATGATTATGACGATGATCCAACATTGATTCAGTGAGAAATTGATGTCGGAGACGATTTGTCTCTCGAAAGTTCATTGCAAGCTCTTGCTTTGAATAGTGTTGATTAATTACCACTCCTTTTTGGTAAAAATGATATATAAATCCCACCATAATTCCCTCCATTTTACCCTTGAAAAGGTAAAAAGTGGTAAAATGGGACTCATTTGCACATTTGGAGTTTGGAGAAGTTGAAGACTGGAGAGTTTAGAGGAAGATGGTGATCCCATACCACAAGCATCATTTTGAGCGTCTTCGCCAACCTGATCAAGCTGTTGCCTCTGGACCTACAATACGCTTTACGAGAAACCTCTTTGTTAGTCATTTTCTTGCTTTTTAAAGGTATTTTGAACGTTGTAGATAGGTGTTGTAGCTCATTTGATGTTATTGTTCCACATTCAGATGATGTTTTTGTCATTTTGAAGTGTTTTTTAGTGTGTTTGAGAGTTTTGGCACCTTTGGGGTCCCAAATGGCGCCTTTGGAAAGCTTGAAATTCAAGTTTTTGTGTCATTTGAGAGTTTTGGTGCCTTTGGGGTCCCAAATGGTGCCTCTTGCAAGGTTGAAAATGCTTGGTTTTGGGTGTTTTAGGAGTTTTGGTGCCTTTGGGGTCCCAAATGGCACCTCTTGCAAGCTTGAAATTCATTTTTTTGTGCTCCAACACTGTTTTGGCACCTTTGGTGTCCCAAGTGGTGCCTCTTGTAAGCTTGAAAATGCATGTTTTTGAAGTCAAACACTATTTTGGCGCCTTTGGGGTCCCAAATGGCACCTCTTGCAAGCCTAGAAAGTGTGATTTTTAAGGTTCAAACTCTGTTTTGGTGCCTTTGGGGTCCCAAATGGTGTCTCTTGTTTCCTTGGAAAGTTTTTACCTTTGCTGAATCTAGGTGGTTTAACCCGTTGTTTGCCCTGTTTAAGAAGGTGTGATTGCAAGAAGCACTCGTGATGATGTTAACAAGATGTTTCTGAGTCATAGTAGTCATTGCTTTATCATGTTTTGGATTTATTTCAGTCTGATTGTGAGATGTGCGTTGTTTTATTGAGAGATAGTTGATGATTTGATCTCATGATAGGCAAGAATCAAATGAGTGAACCAATGATATATTGACCTCGTGATAGGCTTGGATCGATGATAGGATTGATAGCATATCGACCTCATGAGAGGAAAGGATCAATGGTGTGATGATTGATGTATCATCCTCATGATAAGCAAGGAACGATGATAGGATTGATAGCATATCGACCTCATGATAGGCGAGGATTGATGATAGGATTGATTGCACATTGACCTCATGATAGGCAAGGATTGATAATAGGATTGATTGCACATCAACCTCATGATAGGCAAGGATTGATGATGGTTTGATAGCATATCAACCTCATGATAGGTGAGGATCGATGATAGGAGTGATAACACATTGACCTCATGATAGGCGAGGATCAATGACAGGAGTGATTGTCCTAATTGATTGAGTTGGTGATTGTTCTGATTGATTTGATTGTCCTGATTGAACCTAATTTGATTAACTGCACATTAGATTGAATAACTGATAGTCTTGATTGAACATGACATTGATTGATTGATAATCTTGATTAAACATGCTTTGATTAGGGAGATTCATAGGTACTCCAATCTCGGGAACGTTTCTCGAAGACATGGAACATGGTTCATCATTTGTCTACAATAGAGTTGGATATTATCACACATTATGGGCTGACCTCCTTATTAGATATCCCACAGTATCAGATCAACAGAGGATTATTGACGGCATTGGAAAAGAGGTGGCATAGTGACCATAGCACCTTTCACTTAGCCACAGGAGAGATGACAGTGACTCCAGAGGATGTCTATCGTATTCTACGGATCCTAGTGATGGGAGAGATAGTGGTGTATGATAAGATAGAGCAGGGCGGGACAGCTGCATTGTGGAGGTTATGCTGAGATGATCATGTGGCAGGCCGATGGATTCCCTAGACATAGATGGTTAGCAGATATGATCCTTTGCCATGTGTGTTTTCTGATTTCATTGGATTCCTTTGTCCTGATTGTAGGTCAAAGGGATTTTTAGCAGGTTGGGGTCATGTGTTATCACGGATGACACTTGAGGGTACCAGATATGCATGGGGCTCATGCATGTTAGCCCACTTATACCGATATTTTCACGAGGTTGTTTATTACGGGGCGACAAGCCTGTCATGTGGCATCACATTACTGTAGACATGGGCATGGGAGCATATAGCCATCACTCAACCCATGGGAGAGAGACATCGACCACCAAGGAGACCCTATATTTTCTATTATAGTGGTCCACATGTCCAACATAAGATAGGAAAGGTTGTCTATTGGAGGTGTGCTCTGGATGATTTGGAGACTATCGCATGGCACCTGTACTTGGATTGTGAGTAGTGGCTAGAGGATCAGTTGTAGATGCCATATATGTTGTTATCCCGCTATCTGATTGGGCGGACACATGTTGTGCTTGAGCAATACCTATATCTATGATTATGTCAATAGTTTGGATGGGTTTAGGGGATGCCCCTGGGAGTTTCCCATTATGCATGGTGACAATAGGATGTTTTAGAGTGGGGCCCATGTGTATCATATGAGGCAGCTTGTACAGAGTACTATACCTTGACACTAGGTGTATGGGATTATGTTCCATATATTATAGATGTTGGGATGACCGAGGATTATTCAAAGTACTTCCACATGCATCCCTTTCCTAAATTTACTCATCCAGAGGAGCCAGTACTACCAGTTGATGGAGAGGGAGGAGATGATGAGGATGGTGATGATGGTGGGGAGGGTGTTTGCAGGGGTGATGGTGGTGCAGAGGGTGGTTGCAGAGGTGATGGTGGTGCAGAGGGTGGTGGGAAGAGTGATGATGGTGTAGTGGGTGGTGGGGAGAGTGATGATGGTATAGTGGGTGGTGGGGAGAGTGATGATGGTGTAGATGGCAATCATCCATTTGCTTTTGTAGTTCTGAGGTGCAGGAAGAGTGTTAATGTACCTCAGGTGGTGCTTCCCAGGATTCGGATTGGGATACCCTCTCATCAGTAGTCAACACAGATAGCAGCTTTGCAGGAAGAGGTTTAGTTTTTTTAGAGTGAGATAGCGCAGGCTCAAGCATAGATTGAGTCACTTTAGGATGATTTAGTGTAGTATTGGGCATAGGTTGATATTTTGATGACTGATAGAGGAATAGGTAGGCAGTAGATGAAATAGTTGCAGGCATAGGTGATCAGACTTACTTCTGAGAGAGATTCCCTTAGACACCGAATAGAGCAAGCTGAGGCCATATCCGAGGGGATACAATAGATGACACCATATGTAGGTACAACGAATTTCTTCAAAGAGATCCGGCACATTTCTTAGGAGTTGCAATTTTATAGAGGTAAATATCATGAGTTGGTTCCTCCTGAGCGATGAGAGAGTTTTATACAGTCTCATTCTGGCATATCTTGTACTCGGACTATTAGCATGGGTGTCACGCAGCAATTTCCTGGAGACATGAGAGATCCCGGTGCAGGTCCATTAGGGAGAGGAGGTATAGTTCCATGAGACCAACAACGTCTGGTGGGAGCTCGACATAGCATTTTGTGATGTTCCTTGGACATTGTGTATACACCTTTTGTGAGATTGAGGATGTATTTCCCATGATACAGTGCCTTGTGGATTTTGATGTATCTCCTCCTACTTTTGGATATCCTTGTATACTTGGACATTATGACATTTTTGATGATATATGATATGTAGCGATGATTAGGATCTAAATGTTGATATGATGATATGATGCATTTTATTTCCCTATGATGATTATGATATGCAATATTTGTGAATGTATTTAATTTCTTATGTGATGATGATGATATGAAATGTGATGAATGTATTTAATTTCTATGTGATGATGATGATATGCAATGTGATGAATGTATTTTATTTCTATGTGATGATGATGATATGCAGTGTATGCCCTTTATTATTTTCTTTTGTATTTTCTGATGCAAATATTATGACAAAATGTATGAATGTAAATGAGATGAGAATGCTTTCTAAGATATGAAAATGATGATGCAACTGATGTGCAATGAAATGAGAATGATGTGTTTTTGGTTAATGTCCAGTGTGCTCAATCCATTAATAATAGAGATGACACCATTGTGAAATTGGTTTAGCATTGAAAAACCCCATAAATACACATGCAATACTAACATGAATGTAGTCTAACTTAACTATGCAAATCTCGTATTCAAAATTTTTCATTCATATTAACCAATTTGTCATGCTTTTTATCATCATTGGGCCTTTTAAAAATGTTGAAAGCGAGTACAAGCATTGATGGCATAATTTAGACCAAGATGACCTAAGTACTACTTCCATGATGTTTTAAAATTGCAAGTTAGCAAAAGCATCTAAGTATAATTAAACCAAGATGACCTGAGCATTACTTGCATAAACAGACAAGAGTTAATCTTTTTCCTATGCAAATTCGGAATGTCATCAGTGATACTTTGTAATGCACGTCTCGTGACAACTTGCATAGTAATAATGATAAACTCACAGACAACATACAAAGAAAAATCATACTCCTTCCTTGCTCCTCTAGTTCGATACATCATCGAGGACTCAAGAAATATGATAACCAAAATAAAAGTAGAAAATTTTTAACTTTCATGTTTAATGTGATAAACCCTTGATTAAGAAAGATCACCATCCATTTAAAGTTTTTGTTTGTAATGTTAGTCCAACGACTGTTTGCCTGTTGGTTCAAGCTCAAAGTTTATTTTCCCCTAGTGAGTACAGGATTTTTCCCCCATTCCAGGGTGAGACACGACCATGACAACCAAGACCTAACCTAAACACCTATCCTAGGGGCCTCGAGGGCTGATCAATAGATTATCCTTGCCTACGTTATACACACAAAGACCACATAGTTCGACTGACAACACGAACAAGATTTACAAGATGAAAATATGAACATAACAGACACCTAAAAGACTGACCTAAATGTCTCAGGGGATAATCAAAGATCACCCTTGCCTACGTTTAAAGCTCAGAGATGACGTAGTTCGAATAATGACTATGTTTTTGACTTTTTGACCTATTTTGGGATGTTGACATGTTTTGAATGTTTTTGGGATTTTTGTATGTTTTGAATGTTTTTGGGATTTTCAATTTTGCGACCTTGAGAATGTACAAGAATCCAATCCAATGAAGACAAACTAATTTTTATAATGGGCCGAGAAATACTAGGGGATACCATGATACAAATATTGGATCAAGCTATGATGCAGACATGGAAGCATGACAGAGACAGATATGGAAGTGTGATGGATGATATGATATGATATGACCGATTGAAGAAACAAGATGCCCCACAATAGAGATAATGCAACCATGGATAAATGATAGATCAAAATGAAAGATTCACTGCAAAACATGTCACACAAGCAACATATCTTTTGTCAAAAGATGATAATGGTTGATTGATTAAGATGCCAAGAATGATTGATTCCATAAGGCATGGTGATGATAAGTACTTAGGATCACTGATTTCCTCTAAGTATGATAAGATTGATGATTGTTGATGATTGATTGAAAAAAGATATGAGATTGGATAATGTTTTATAGCTAGGCTCAAATATGATTTTCATGACAAGATTCAAGGTTGCAAAGGGACATGATGACATGGATTTTGATAAGCTAGGAGATATGGAATGGAATAAAACAAGGATAATGATAATGAATGGGATGATCGAGATCAACTAGATAAGATATAGACACAAGGACCAAGTACTTTGCCCCTATTCCTCATCAAGACCAAGGATGGGAAGAAAGGATCTATTTAGAAAGAATGATGGAATATGGATAAGGTGAAGGATATGATACAAAATATATGGATAAAGCATATAGGATAAGATATATGATGTTCAAGAAGATCCTTAACTTTGTCAAGATCAAAGGTGGAAAAGTAAGGAATGAGCATAAAAGGGATAATGACCATGAATGATAAGATGGATGAAACTTGTCCCTAAGTGTAGAGTGCAAGAGGAATATGGATGATAGGGAGATGGAAGAAGGACTTAAGCATCAAGATTCACAACAAAATATCTCTTTAATAAACCATGGCCATGAGGATTAGACTCATAAATGTTGGCAGATTTGGGGTATGATGGGATAATGGATAGGAGGTTGAAAGGTTTGTTGATGGATAGATGGAAAGGATGGAAAGATTAACATTGGCACACACCTTGAAGGGTGATGAAGTGATGGAGGAAAAATGGATTTGGAAGGTGATATTATTTTATATGGAAGATTGGAGGAAGTTTTTGGATTAACAAATTTGGGTGCCGATTTAGATTTCATTGCTTCTATGAGACTTTTTGGAATCCACATGATTTTTGACTTTGATATTTTACCACAATAGCTCCTTTATTTTTCATTTAAAGTAGAATTTACCCTGGGGAAATTTACCTTTGCTCGAGGGGCTCTTGTACCCTTTGAAATTTCCTGATTTATGAACTTCGTACCAAAATTTTTTTCTTGTTTTGATGTAATTTTGTGGCCTTTCATTTTCTTGATTTTGATTAAATTTTATTTGCTTGCATGACTTTTGAGGATACATGTTGATCCTTTGACACATGTGGATTTTGATATGGAAGCTTTTGACATTTGGCACCCAAATTGCTTCCAAGAGCAATAGGAGAGATGGATGGAGATGAATGGTATGGAGGTATCATGGATGAGTTGTTGGTGGTAGAATTTTGAAAGGGCATCAAGGATGTGTGCCTTTGTTGTTCTTGAGGAATAGGATATGGACCTAGGATAGAGGGAAGGTTTTATGAACTAGGATGAGGACCTAGGATAGATGGAAGGTTTGGTGGATTAGGATGAGGACCTAAGATAGATGGTAGGTTTGATGGACTAGGAAACTTAGGTGTATAACCAAGGCCACGGTAATATGGGTTTTCTTGAGAAAAAAGGGGTTCTAGGATACCTTGTTCATGAAGGCCTAATCCTTTTCCTTTGTAGTTCATACTTTGACACATTCATTTACCAATGGGATATGTGTTGTTGGTGAAACAAGATGCGAGTCCATTTTGGGGAGGATATGATCTGGATGAAAGGATAGGTGTTGGAAGTAAACCGGAGTGGATGAAGGTGGATGATCCCAATTTGTACGTGTGGGGTTCATGGATAGCTTGCATAGGTGTGATAGGATCTTTCCATGGGGATGATGGAGTACTTTGATCTTCATTTGATTGTATAATGTTGTTTTGTGATTAAAGGATGATAAATCCCGATGATGAAACTAGGTTTAACAATCAAAGATATGATAGATTTTGATGATTTAGGCACTTTGAGATGTTTAGATCTAGGTTTAGTTTGGAGAAATCCACTTGTAGAGGTTGGTTTTAACAAGTTTAGAATTCTAAGGTATCTAAGGAATGATCTTGGACTTGGAGTTTTGAAATTTTGGTTCAAACTTGTGAGAAAAGATACTAAAATCTTTGGAAAAGTCTTGGATTTTGATAGTAGTAAAAGATGTATAATTCGGGATTGTTCTTGCAAGCTCTTTTGTAGAAATTGAAGGTTAACCTCTATCTAAAGTCGTAAAGTGTTGATAAAAAATTTTGGTGTTCTTTTGGACTAAGAGGTATGGAATTTGTTTTTTGAATCTTAATATTTTGTGAAATCATCATGTAAACCACATGTTCAGACTCTATTTTGCCTAAGGAATGGTTGAACACTACTAAAAGGACTGATTTTCTGAAGATGGGTGGACCTAAGTTAATGACTTGTCTACCTTAATGAATGTAGTTCTGAATCAAGGTTTTCACTTTCAAAAAGTAAAATTTCTGATGGTGTTTTGTTTTAGTTTCATTTTGAAGACACATGAAGCAGAATATACACTCCTAAGGTTGTGTAAGACTGTATTCTTTTAGATTCCACTCAATTTTTACCCCAACCACACTATCATTAGTGGATGAATTTAGAAGCTTGGTTGCACGGGCTCCCCCTTATAGTGCACTCTCTTCTCACGCCAACCAAGCTTCCAGTCCCCATGAAACTCCCATGGTGAACTAATCACCTCTACTAAAAATTGTGAGAATGTGGATGCCTTGGCAACGACTGTTGTTGCACCAAAGAATAGATAAAGGATTTTGGAAAATCTACAACAAGGTTTTTAATGCAAACATTTTGTTCATGAGGGATAATCCATGTAGAGAGAGTCCCTTTTGATCCATCTCATCGGAATCATCCTCGTGATACTGGCCTTTGTTCCAGTATCCACATTTATATCTTGGTTGGAAGTCACTTGGATTTAGTGTGTTACCAGTTGATTCATTCCCTTGGGTGAGTACTTTTTCCCCAAGGCAAGCCCTCTAGGATAAACAAAAGCAAGAAAGTATACCTATAGTTTGATCGATCTTTATTTTGCATGAATAAAGAGAGAACTCACGCCATATACTCCACTTACACTAGCACATAAACAAGAATGGGTCTGGCTTTTTGGATCACCCAGTTAAGGGGTGAGCATATGCCTACCATCCATCACATCTAAAATACATGATGTTCATTTTCCTTTAATTAAGCTATGTTCCTAACTTAACCAAAAGGAAACATGATATTCATTATCCTTTTACTTAAGCTATGTTCCTAACTTAACCAAAATGGAAACAAGTACATAACGTCCAGCCCCTACAATATGTTAGTAGTTTATGTTTTGAGTCTTTGACAACAATTCTAGGAAAACCTGCAAATGCACAACACAGAATATGAGTTTCTAATCTGGTGAAAAATAGCAAGAGGTGCCAAAACAGAGACAAGAGGTGGCAAAACAGAGGCAAGAAGCACCAAAATAGATATAGAAAGCTCAAAAATAGAGTTAGAAAATCCAAAACTCCCTGAAACAGTTTGCAAGAGGTGCCAAAACAAGTGCAAGAGGCTCCAAAACTCCAGAAACAGTGTAGAATGGTCTCAAAATAGGTGAAAATGGTCTCAAAAAAACTTGCAAGAGGTGCCAAAATAGGTGCAAGAGGTGCCAAAACTCTAAAAATGGCCCAGAATTGTCCCGAAATAGGTAGAAATAGTCTCAAAGCAACTTGCAAGAGGTGCCAAAACAAGTGCAAGAGGCACCAAAATAGAGACAAGAGGCGCCAGAACTCCAAAAACAACCCATAATTTCCTCAAAATAGGTGCAAAAGGCTCTCAAGTCTCCAATTTGAACCTGCGATCACAAAATTTGCAAAAAGGTTAGAAACAAATGAGGCAAAGGCCCCACAGTGGGTGCCATTTTGTGCGTGTGTCGAATGTGGAGAGATTTAATGTCAACACAAACCTTAATGAAGTGGTTTACATTCAAAGTTTGATCAAGTAAACTACTCTATTTGTAATACAATCAAATCTTTCAAATGCGTATCATTGTCCTCTATTTCTAGGGATTTATTAAATCATTTGGCCCTCAGATTTCTATGGTCACAATGGTTGTTAAAATGACAACCTAGAAAACAAGATTTGATGCTTAATATGCAAGCTAAGAAGATTTGTATGTGAAAATGTGTGCTGGAATGATTAGTGGTATGCTTCTAAATGAAACAAAATGATGGAAAGGATAATGGACACAATGATAAATGAAGGATGATGTTGATGATAAATGAACAAGTGGAGATGAGTGAGATGATATGAAACTAAAATGAACTATTCATGATTATGCATATGCTCAAATGCAACAAAAAAGCAAACTAATCTAAAATGCAACTATGATGTAATGGGGATGATAAAATGCAACTATGATGTAATATGTTAATCTAGGATGAGAATGCAACATAAAATATGAAATAAAATCTAGTTATACGACTCCAAGAATGCTCCAAGCTCCTAAGAAAAACCTACATAGTAACTTTACTTCAAATGTGGATGATAAATGCAAAGGCAAGAGGGTGTATTTATAGGGTTTCTCAAGCATTTTGTGAGGTGGCACCTATCAACGGTCTAGATTCGAAGGGAAAAGAATAGATGGTGGAGATGAAAGGAATTAGGATGTTGTCCCCTTGACCAAATACAACATGCCATATGTGTGGAGAGAATCCTTTGACCAATTGGAAACATGCCAAATGTATGGGAGACCCAAGTGTGTGAAACAAAGACCCACGTGCTCCAAATTTGTTGGAAGTGTAGGGGAATAAATCCATGTTCCTTTTCCCATTGGTGGAAGTGTGTGAGGATAATTCTAATTAATAATTAGGCTTATTTATTTGCATAAGGATAAGTAGAGATCACTCTCTCTTTGAAAGGTATGAATGACAAGGTTACTCCATACCAATGTCACAACATGTCACCATAGCTTCCTAGTTTTCTTACTCTTCTACTTAACTTCACAGGTATTGAATTCCTCAACCCTAAGGTTGTTAATCAATAGGGTGTACAAAAAATAAAAAATTCAAGCTTTATTCCACCATACTTGTAGCCATACACACAATCCATGGATGGGTACCCAATACCACAATCCCATGGGTACACAATTCATGTACATGATGTTCACAACACACAAAATTATCACTAACACGAGGTATTCATATCCACAAGGGAGTAAAAGAGTACAAGTCCTTTTCTATTCCATTACTTAGTGTAGAAGAAAACTTCCTTACACAAAATTATATAATAAATGTCATAAAAAATTTAAGAAGTTACCCCAAACATTAAATAGAATAACCTTTCTAACCTATAAAAATTAAATATAACCATAGCCTCACAATTGCAAGCACCAAATGACATCTAAATAAGCTCAATGATCCATAAAAATATACACACCAAGCCATAATTAGATCAATAAATTACCCTAATTAAATAAACACACTACATTCCCATTCACAAGGTGGTGCATCACAACACAACACACACATGACAAACTTCTCTTTTAATCAACATCATACTAAAAATATATAAAGTACAACAATTATACTCATCTAATAATGAATTTTATTAACTAATGACACACATTAAGAAGGATTCAATCAGGTATTTAACTCTTTACCTAATGTTCTACCATAATTATGACAAACATTTATCATACTGGGTGGTACACATAATTTACAATAAAATCATCAAATTGTGAAGAGAATTCAAATGTCAAACTTATAGCCAAGATAATATAATCCAACTGATTAACGTCACATTCACAACCATTCAAATATGTAAGAGGCCACCAATCATGTAGAACATGTATTTAACACTACATGCATGACTATTCAATATTTTGTAAGCTATCAATCATTCTTAACATGTATTAAACACCACACACATCTCTAATTATAATATAAAGAACTAGCATTGATGTGTTTCTCTAGAAAACCTTTTTTCTTTCCCCAGAATAGGTTCTGATCATAGTTCTCTCCTTCTGGAATGGGATGAAAAATGGTTAAAGGACCCTTTCCTTTCATATGAAATAATGTGGTCTCTTCATCCAGACTTCAAATCCTTGGTTGAAGAGTGGTGGAAAGCTCCTTGTGATGGTACTCCTATGTATAGATTAGCTTAGAAGCTGAAAATGGTCAAAGAGAAGGTCAAGGGATGGAATAAGTATTTGTTTGGGAAAATTTTTACCACAAAAAAAATATTTAAGGCTAAAAATAAAGGAGATTCAAGATTTGATGGAGCTGGGAATTATGGATAAAGAGACTTGTAACTAGGAAAGGGATCTTAGATCTCAATGGTATAAAATAAATAAAAAGGAAGAAATTGTCTAGAAACATAAATAAAGAATCTAATGGTTGAGAGAAGGGGACAAAAATACAATTTTTTTCCACCAATCCACCTTAAAACATAGAGGAAGAAACATGATTATATTTTTAGTTGCTTCTAATGGGAGTAGGCTTGATAAAGAGGAAGACATTGCTAAGGAGGCGGTTTCCTTTTTTTCAAATTTTCCTGAATTTCCAATGCTTGATAACTCTAAATTGGATGACTTCCTGTAGCTGATTCCTAATGTTATCATGGAACAAGATCTAAATTAAATATCTAAATTTTTTTCCATGAGTGAAGTAAAGGAGGTTGTTTTCTCTTTTAGAGCTTTCAAAGTGCTAGGGTTGGATGGCTTCCCTCCAAGTTTTTTCCAAGTCTATTGGGATATTGTTTCTTCTGACTTGTTCAATGTGATAATGGATTTTTCAAGTTGGGAAGGATTTTAAATCAGAAGAGCACCACTTTTATTACACTTATCCCTAAGACTAATGAAGTTGCTTCAATGAATGACTATAGACCTATCAGTTTGTGTAACATCACTTATAAGATTTGTTCCAAGATTATGGTTAATAGATTGAAATTAGTTTTGAATAAAATGACTGATGTTAATCAAAAAGGGTTTGTCTAGGGGAGAAAAATATTGGATGTAGCTATTTATACTCATGAGGTGTTACATTCTATGGACCACAGCAAAAAATAGGGTATGGTTTTAAAACTAAATATTTCTAAAGTGGATGATCAAGTCTCTTGGCATTTCCTATTTGTTCTTGAAAATTTTGGTTTTAAAGGAAAATTCTTCAATTTAATCAGATCATGTGCCACTTCTCCTAAGCATTCTATCTTGCTTAATGGGGTTCCTCATGGCTTCTTCTCTTCAGGCCTTGGCCTAAGACAAGGAGACCCATTGCCACCTTATCTATTTGTCATTGTTGAAGCTTTGGGATGCAATATCCAAAAATAGATTGCAAATAAAGCTTTGAAATTTTTTTGTGCTTCTTCTTCCCTTTCCCCTGCTTCTCATTAGCAGTTTATCGACAACACTATCCTCTTGGGGGAGGCCTCTATTTTGGAAGTGAAACAATGGAAAGTGATCCTTGATAATGATGCAAAGGTTTCTGGCCAATATATCAATTACCAGAAGAGTAAAATCTATTTTTTCAATACCAACCAGATTGTTAAGGATAAAGTGATAAGTATTTTAGGATGCTAGGAGGCTGATATTCATGCTACATATCTTGGGTTACCATTAATCTCAAGAAAATCCAATGGTAACTACTGGAATTATATTTTGGAAAAGATTCATAAGAAGCTGGAAGGGTGGAAAGGAAAATTGCTAAGTTTTTCTAGGAAGTTTTAGCTATTAAAAGCTACTTTACAAAACATTCTTGTCTATTATTTCTCTCTTTTCAACATTCCTTCCTATATTGTTGAGAAAATTGAAATGATTCAAAGGAGGTTCTTATGGTTAGATGTGGAAGAAAGGAAAAGAATGACACTTGTTAGATTGGAAATTGTTTGTACTTTGAAGAGGGAAGGAGGATTGGGAATAATAAGAACAAAAAGGTTCAATAAAGCTCTTGTGGCAAAAATGGGCTGGTTTCTTTTGAAAGGAGAAAAAGATTGGGTTCATATTCTAAGGGCTAAATACTTGGGTAACAAGGATGTTTTTTGTTTCCTTAGAAATAAGGAACTTCCCCATGGTTTTTTCTTTTGGAATAACCTACTAAAGGTGAGAGGAACTCTAACAAAAGGAGCAAAATTGAGAATTGGAAAAGGTTATAGAGCTGACTTTTGGGAGGATGCTTGGTCTACCTGTGCTCCTTTGTCAGCTTGTAACAACCTTCAGAAAATTAGAATAAGATTGAAGAGAAGCATTGGAAAAAAGGTCTTAAATTATTTAAACTAGGATGGTTTGAGACCAAAATGGATTGACCTCAGGAACTATTTGAATAACATTGTGCTTAGGGGTGGCAGACAACTGAATTGAGGTAGATTGGGAACCTCGACCTCTTCTCAAGAAATAGGGATGATGAGTAGATTTAGACAAAAAATGCTTTTGGACAATTTTCAGTAAGATCGACTTATGAGACTATGGATTTGCAGCCTCTCCATATATGGATCTTTAACTAGAATACTGTGTGGAGAAAGAACTTAATCCCCAAGATTAACTGCTTTTGGTAGACAGTGATGAATGGAAATATTCTTACAATTGATAACCTTAAGAAAAGGGGATGGTACTTAGTTAATAAATGTTACCTATGTAATGAAGAGGAAGAAACAATTATGCATTTTCTCTTTCAATTTTCTTATGCTTAGGAAGTTTAGGATTTTTTTTTAAAGAGTCTGATGGTTGACTGGGCTTTCCCTCCTTCAGTTAAAATGTTTTTTGATTTTTGGAGTATATGCCCCTATTCTCACAATATAATTTTTGACCTCTGGAGACAAGTTCCCTCGTTCCTCACTTGGGGTTTGTGGAAAGAGAGAAATAATAAGGTCTTTAGGGATGTTGCTAAAAGTAGCAAAGAGCTATGCATGGCTATTAGGAAACAGGCTTAAGAGAACATATAAATCTATAAGTATGCTCCATCAAAGAAAGGTCCTTCATATCAAGAGATGAGAATCAAGAAACAATGGGGTCTCTCTCATGATCTTAATAATGTTAATTGGGCTAAAAAAATATCAAGAAAAGACTATTTGGATCCCCTTGGACCCTAGGTGGATTAAATGTAACTTTGATGGATGTTCAAAAGGGAATCCAGGCCTGGCGGGGGTAGGTGGGGTTGTTAGAAATGAACATGGCATCTATGTGGTTGGATACAACAAGGGCCTGGGAACAACAACAAATAATTTGGCGGAGGCTTATGTGGCTTGGATAGGAATAGGCTATCTTAAAGATAATGTCTACATGAAGGTTAATTTGGAGGGGGATTCCAAGTTAATAATTCATTATTTAAACAATAAAGTTGAGGCCCCTTGGGAGATAAAATATTTGTTGGATGACTGCAAAATATCTTAAATTCTTTCCAAAGTTGCAAGATATGCCACACCTTTAGGGAGGTAATAGAGCAACTGATGCCTTAGCGAATTTTGGCTCTAGGAAGGAGGAATTAAAATATTGGGATTTTTCCAATTTATCAAACCAAATTAAGGAAATAATCACTAAGGATAGAGTGGTGGATTTGATTAATCATGGACAAAATGGTAATAATTAATAATAATGGCTCATAGTGTTGTCATGTTGTCAAGTTGGTTGTTGTCTTACTTTGGTGGCAATTGAGCAGGCTAATAAGATGGATTGGGAGGTACAGTATTAAAGGAAGTGGTTCACTAGATCTGAAATATTTAAAAAGAAAAGGGTGGAAAGGACAGATTGTTTTGGAAACCTCATGTGTTACAAAGAAAGATGTTAATAAGGATATAGGGATCATAATTCAAATCTCTAAAAATTGTGTGTTTGATTTTGGAAAATAAATTTTGACATGTGTTTTCGTCGATGCTAAGGAGGGTAATAAAAAAAGAGTAATCATGACTCATAAAGGTGGCAGAGTGTTAGTTATCATAATGACAAGATTCAAAAATATGATATTTGGCTTTGTATTCAGATTGATTATTTTAAAAAAATTGCCAGAAGGTTTGAGCAATTAATCTTGCAAATGAAAAATCACCAAGTCTCCATCAAAACTTAAGTTTTTGTACTTGTTGCTACTGTCATGAACGAGGAATGCTGAAGAGATGAGTTTTTAATTTTTCCTAAGAATTATTCTACCAAGGACAAAAACATGGGAGGCCCTAGGAAGAGGAAAAATCCAAGTAAATATGACTCCTTGAGAAAGAATGCAGAGCTTTGGGGTTTGTTTGAGTGGACTAGGTTTACCCCTTACTTTGCTACCATATAAGGTTATAGTGAGTAGTTGAGCTATAAATTTCTGAACACCTGGAAAGATGGGGAAGTTGAGCTATGTGGCCTCCATTTTATGGTTGATGCTAATCTCATAGCCAAAGTGATAGGGCTAGCATATGAAGGAAAGAAGGTAGCTAAGGTAAGCAATGGAAAATATCATACTTATATTGATAGGTTTTTTGAGGATAAATAAAAATCTCAGAGATTTCAAAATGGGTACTCTAGGTTTTTACTTCCTCCACCGTACCATAATGTTTGCTTCTTTGTAATGAAATACTTTACGTTGGAAGGTTGTTTCCAGTCTGTCCATGGCTATCACTTTCCGATTCTGAACCACATCTGTCATTTTGAGAAAATTAATCTTCCATTTTTTCTCTTTTCTTCTCTGAGCCAAAGCCTTACAAATGGAACTAACCCTCCTTTACACCAGGGCTTGATTCATGTGATATGTAAATATTTCCTTGCTACTTCCATGTAAAGAAACGTTTTCCTTAATTTTCTTGAAAATTCTACTCCCAAAAGTTCTAATAAAATAGAGCTTATAGAAAGTCAGCCCCACTCCTCGACTAAGGATTCTAAAAAATCCTCCCCTAATCCTATGGACTCCTCTTGGTCGGACCTTCTCAAATTCACTCTGAAAAAACTGCAGTGTTGCTCCCATTGCTCCTATTGTGAACAAAAAGAGAAAAATGTTGATTCATGAGTTGGGGGCTAGCACCAACACTATAATGATTCCTGATGACAATGACAACAACCCTAAATGTTCCACTTAGGTGAGTCGTAGATCAACTTGGCTTGCTTTGGTTGTGTTGAAGGGGTCTGAAAATAATAAAAAATCTAAAAGCTCAGAAGAAAAGAATACCAAAGAATCTTTGGATAGTAAGGGGTAGAAGGTGGCAAGGGAAGAAAAGGATTCATCTTCTAAGAAAGTAACCTTGGTGGTGAATCTCCTAAGGATTCAGAGTCATTGTTAGAGGAAGTGGAAGAATCTAGCCAAGAGGAGGAGGATGGTGATTCACAGTAGGAGGATGGACATGATGTGGAGGAATAAACAGATATGGTTGTTGATAAAGGTGATTCTACCAATGACCCAAAGGTTTGGTAGATTCTTAACCCTGGTAATGAAGATTTAAAAGAAAACATGTCAGGTTTTGATACTAGTCAAATTCAAAGGGTGGAGGAAAGGATGGAGTTTTTGGAAAAAATTATGCAAAAGGATGATAATGCCAACAAGAAAATGCAGTGAAGAGTTTGTGCAGGGTCATGGATGTGGTTATGAAAAAGTTATCATGGCCACTATCTCTAGACAAGGAAAGATAAAGAATCACTAGACGAAAAAGGAGAACGATGAAGAGGCCTATTTTTTCAGAAGAATGGAGATCAAAGATAACTTTGAATATTTTGTTGAAGACCTCATGAAGGCATGAAGCTTGATTGAGGATGCTTGATCTTCAGTGCTTGTCCTTTTTTTTGTTACATGTTTCCATGAAGTTTTTTTGCTTTTCTATCAAATTTTCAATTGGTATAGGTTGTAGGTGTCTGGACTGTTATTTCTCTAGTTTTATTTTTGTTAAGAACTTTGGTTATCGGTTGGATACTCTTTTAAGGTTATGCTGGTATAACCTAATTTTGTGGATGGATATTAAGATGAACTGGTTATATCTCTTAGGGATTATTGATAGGTTTATAAATTTTGATACGATGGGTATTGGCTAATGTTTTTTGGTTGATTGGGTTTGGGGGAGGTGGTTCTCTTTTTGTTTTGCTTCATATATTGTGTTGTTTTGTCATGTTTTTGTTCTATTGACTGTTGTTCTTTTATATGGGTCAAGGCCCTTTCCCTACTTAATCAATAAAAAACAATAATATAGTTGGGGAATCTAAGTCACACCAACATAGTGCTTCTACAATGCATGATCCATTTTACAATACATGCACACTATGCCATAACAAAATGATCATAGTTTTGGAATTAATAGATGAAATATTCACTATTTCATTCATTACCTTCATAAATAATTTATTATGATTACCATACATATGACCCCCTTACACCCCTTTTCTCTAACTTTATTGATGCAATTTAATATCATACCTAGGTTCCCTCAAGAATCCTAGGAGAAGAATGCAACTTTGGGACCTAATTCATTCACCCAAATGATTTATTCTACACAATTGGATATTTCTCTTACACACCTGCATAGTCAATTCACACATATGACATGCACTTGAATTAAGAACAAGGGATGATGCACTAAAAAGGAATTTCAATTCACCATAAAATGAGGAAAATTAGATTCTCTAATCACAACAAGACACACATAGTGAGGTTTCTTTATGCAATCATTACCACTGAACACTATATTTTTCCCTATATCAAGCATATGAACATAATATCATAAAAAAAATCATCTCTTTCATAATCAAATGCATCATTCGCATGAGATTACAAAAGATTCAATTGAATCTAAGAACATAATAATTCATTTTTTCAAATAAGGTTTTCACAACCATAAATCACCAAGAGAATACAAAAAAGAAATTAGGACCTTACAAGTCCATTCAACAATAACTTATAGAAAATATTCAAGGTAACAAGAAGGAAATACATTCAAATGAGCACTTTTTGGAAAAATCAGGGGCATAGCTAACCATCCAAACAAATACTCCTCAAAAATCCCAACATGGAAAAATTGGGCAACACACATGTTGCTCGCAACCTACAAAAGACACTAAGGCCCTACATATGCTCGCACATAGTAAGAGAACACAAGAGAATGGCCACTTTAAACCTCAAAAGTCTCTCAACCAAGGCCATAATTCCCATAATATTTTTCATGCCCTAAAATTTTTAACCTAAAACAAACACAGCTATATTTTTTTTATAGTTTTCTATTGCTACTAAGACTAGTTTAAGTTTTTGGATAATTAATTCATGATTGATGACATCAATTTTCCGATGTCATCACACTGCTTCACATTTGTAAGATAAGAATTCAGTTTACACAGTAGGCTAATAATATGTTTCCTTCCTAGTTTACACTTAGTTCTCCTAATTCAACTATGAGGGTCAATTTTTTTGTCTAACAAGTAAGTCCTTGTGATTTTGACTAAGGTAATCCTTCCTCTAGAACATTAGGTTCTCTAATTGCATTTCTAACCTTTTCTATTCATTCTTTAAGGTTTGACAATTATTATCTTCTAAATGTTCAAGTCATGCTTCTACAATCTGATTTTACAAGTCTAAGAATGCTCTTAACTAGCTTTTTCCTTCAAGATCTATATGGTTATATGGTCTTATAACACTACAATGATTGAAGGAGAAAATATGAACCCTTGATTTTAAAGTTGGAGCTAATTTTGTCAAGTCTAGAATAATGATGTTTAATATTTTCAACTACATAATAATGATTCTTCCTTTAAGCATTTTTTAGATGCAATAATCAAATAGGCATTAAATAGAGACATGATTAATTATTAACTTAAAAGCGTCAATTTTCAAATATACTATCCTAAAATATTGAGAGTAAACTTCTTGAGTTGTCTACTAAATTCCTAGAATTGTATATTGCTTAGTGATTTAACAAATTTAACCACAACTAATATTTATGTCAAATTAACAATATAAACAATTAAGTTAATAAATTTTTCATAAATTAATTAGTATTTCCAATTTGCAGTTCCATAAAAACAAATAAGTGATTATATAATTGCAATTTTTCGTCCTTTATTTAAATAGGGGACATTAAGTTTCAGAATTTCCCAAATAAAAGAAAGTAGTTTAATTATAACTTAATTTTTATTTAAATTTAATTCACATTGAAATTGATTGATATGAACCAATTCTTCCTAACTAATAACTAATTTCAAACTTGATAACTCCTTTTAAAAAAAAAAAATCTTGTTTCAAGACTTGTTGATCTGCATCCAGTATTTTTTTTGGGAAGTTTACAATTCATAATTGTTTTATTTAATTAGTTGCATTATATTTCTATAGTTGGTTTTGTTGCAAGTTTTTGTTTCATGTACATTTTCTAGTTTATTCACAAGGATGAATTCCCATTTTAGTTGATTCAATCTTTCCTGCAAATACAAGTGGTTGCAACTATATTCTCCAAATTTGTGTTGTGATATATATCAATATGATTTGTATTTACATATTGTGTTGGGTTTATGATCAAACTGAAAAAATTATTTCCAAATTTTTTATCACAATGGTTTTTTGTTGATAACCAATTCCCAGCTAACTACTTGTTTTGGGTCGCTAGTTAAAATTCCTAAATGGCAGATTTGCACTGGAGCATGGAATATATATATAATTCAAAAATTAATTTGGTTATATATAGATGTATGTGTGACTTGCATATATACAAAAGGAAGTTATTTTAAATAGAAAATTCTCTTTATTTTCACTTTATGTTTGTACTATCATTTTTTTAATTATAAATCTTTCATTTACATATTTTTGAAATTACAATCATATTAAACTAAATGGAAATCTAATCAAGGAAAGTTTCAAAACGATTTACCGACTCATGTAGATAGTTTTCCTATCACTTTGTGCATGTCTTAGATGAAAATATTTATTCCTCATATACATAAGACAATTTGTGAAACACATTTCTTTCAAAGAAAATAAGTAACACAACATTTAGCATTCTAGAAAATAAGTAAATGGCCAATGAAAGAAAAACTTTTATTTTTCAACTTGATCATAGTAATTTCCTTTATACTTACAATATTACTATTTAGACTACAAATATCAAGTAATCAAATCTCGTTCCTTTCATCTAAAATTTTACATAAGAAAACAATTATTTTTCTCTTGTTCATAATACCTCCTACACCTTTTCCCTTGTTTCAAAAAATACAATATAACAAAATAATGACATCTTCCTTTGATTTCCAAAAGAAACATATGTGTTTTTTTAATCAACTTGGTTCAACTCCAAAATAATCTTCAATCTTCATTGATGAACCAAAAAATAAATAAGGGAAAAAAACATAGTCAATGGGCTCTCCACCCAACCATAGGATTGTGAGACAACCCACCCCCGAGCCTAGGGTCACTTAGCCACTTGGGTAGACTCTTCATATACCACAATCACACAATATTGTATTTACACACATACACATACTTGGCTCATATAGTAAACAATTACAAACACCCCAAATTACATTTCTAACACATTGGATACTTATATGGAATCCACTTAGGGGGAGTAGGGGCTCTACCTAATAAGGGAGAATAAATGAATCACAATATCCAAATGTAAATCTCCTCATCATGCCTCCATACATCACAATGCAACATTATCCCAACCAGATCCACCCTTTTCCCTCCAACACAAATATATATATATATATATATCCCTACATATAAACATGGGTACTCATACCTTAAAATAAAATATCTCTTAGAGGGAGCCACACCCACTCAACCCCTTGTACATGGAGGACCAAAATCATCCTCTTCACAAGAGGGAGTCAACTCCCATACTAAACCACACAAAGGAGGAGCACATAAACACATTAAAGAACACATTCTAAAAAACAAAACCCTAGAAATGCTCAAGAACAAACACATCTCAACACTTAAATTTAATCAACAAGAAAGGAAGGCATGCTACCTCGAAATCACACAGTCCCACTAATGGAAGAACCTTGGTTGAAAATATTCTTCATTCAATCCTTCTCCTTCCTTCCTCATTTCTTCTTCACACTCCTTTTCTCTCTCTCCTCAAGAGACTTAAGAAAAATAATAAAATCACAAAGAGGCAAAATCATCGAGCAACTCCCTCCACTTGATGCAAGAAGAGTTTTAAAGAAGAGGAAGGGGTAACTTCCTTCCAAAAATAACTCAACTGTATAACTACTTCCCATTCTCACCACTTTTGAAAGTGGGGCATAAAGGAGGGTCATAACACCCTTTTAAAAGTTATAAATGATAAAAATAAACTCCTTACCCTTATACCCCATACCTAGGAAACTTTCCCAAACATAAAATATAACTTAAACCTCTCAAAATCGCTTAAAATCACAAAAGTTAAAACTCACTCAAGGAATTAACTCAAAAGAACAGTAATGAAATTTTCATATTAGCAGATAACACCAACAGCACATTTTTATGACATGGGCCAATAGACCATAGCAATTTGGATACGAGTCTAGGTCTGTCATCACACTGGAAGAACACAAAAGTGGATAAATGACCCCATCAACCATTGGCACTATAATCCACATGTACACTCAACACAAAGTGTCAATACAATATCCAAATCATATAGCCAAAGAAAATCTATCATATAAGATAAATTATTATCACAAATCAGACTAATAATCATAGAATAACATATACAATTCACCATTTACATATACATCAATAAAAATAATCTCATCAGAGGATATCATATGAAATCTAGAAATCAACATAAAATCTAGCATCCATAAGTATATACATGGGTTATATATCTCGTTTCCTTTCTTTCTTCTATCTTCATTGGAAATGTCAATGTATGCTCATTTGAAGAATAGGAGGGCCCCTGCTCTCCATGAGGGCCTCATTCTGCTCATAATGGAGTATGTGAAATCCCATGCCCCTGCAAATGTGGTTAAAGGTAAGGAGAAGGCTATCGATGAAGAATCCCTCTCAACTAGTTCAGACACCAGTGCTGCTAGTGAGGACGAATGGAATGAGAATGAGGAGGGTGGGTCTTCGTCCCCTGCGGAGGCTCCCTGTAAGAAGAGAAAGAAGGGGAATATCAAGAGGAAATGTGTTGCTAAGAAGCTTGTTCTACATGAGTTGGGCTCCCCTTCCGCTAGAAATGATACTAATATCATTTCTGGTGGCTCCCAGTCCAAGGGAGATAATGAGCTTAATGGTTAGGATTTTATTGTGGATGGCCATAAGGAGGAGGAGTTGCCTGATAATGTTGGGGATAAGGAAGCCAAGCAAATTCCATGAAGGGAACCAAAGTGAATTGTAAAGCTGAAAAAACAAGTTGTGAAAGGTGTTTCGAAGGGTACCAAAGACCAGGGTAAGGAGAAGGGTGATGTGGACACTACTATTGAAATCAATGAATCCCCTATTTGACAGTTGCCCAGTGTGGAGCTTTTTGGTGGGAAGTCTATGCATAAGGAGGGGGTAAATCCGAGTCCTGGAAAGACAAAGCCTCTAAAGGTGAATCCTCTTTCGTTTAAAATCAGGGGTCTGAAAGAGAATATGCAAAGCATGTCTAAGGGTTCTTCCTCAGATATTCTAATCGAAAGACTAGTGGACTTAGAGTGCTCCTTTATGAATTTTAAGACACTATGTGAGAATTTCCTCTCTAAAATAGAGGCAAATATTAATGAAACTAATGTGGACATCAAGAAATTACTGCAAGTTAGCCACAGTTCGGTCAAGAACAGTGTTGAGTCTCTGGAGGTCCTATGTTGTAAGATAAGTCAATTGAGAGAAGATCAATTGTACTTTGCAGAGTTGATGGAGAAGGACCATTCTTCAAAGGGGAAGGGGAAGAAGGTCAAAAAATATGAGGCAAAAGGCCCATGTACCAGAACTAGGGGTATCTTGCATGTATCCCCCATCCTCTCATCTATCAAATTCCCCCCCATCCATTCATCCTTCATCACTCTCCCCTTTTGTCTTATAGCTTGATTGGGACAACATCACATTTTTCCTTACATCCATTTGTGCTTCATCCATTTATCACTTATCATCTTCCTTGTCTCCTCTCACATCATCTCATCCATTTCGAGAGCACACCCATGTTCTCTTGAACCCACATGTCCTCTTGAGGGGGCATCGTTCATCCCTAACCTTCATCTTCACTCCCATCATCTTTCTTCCCAGTCACTCCTTTGATGACCGGGGAACCTTTTCCAATCTAACCATCTTCTTCCAGGTTCGATGTTTTAATATTCTTTGAAATGATGCTACCTCGTAACACCATCTCAAAGAGGGGAAAAATGTAGACACCTAAATTTGAACACTTTTATTTTTCCAAATTTTCCCTCTTCGTCTAAATACCCTCTCATTAGCATTAATTAAGTAATATTGTTATTATTTAATTAATAACCTTAAATCATATAAATCCCTAAAGTATTCAGTTAATAATTAAATAGCTTACCCTTTCATCAAATGAATTAAATAAATATGACATTTATTTAATTCCTCACATGTCACATCCTCCATCATTTTCATCTAATCCTAATCCATCTTCTAATCTCATCATTAGGATGTGCACATGTTTAATCCTTGATTAGGATGTGTCACATCCTCCAACTTTTGCAAGTTGGCATCTAATCTCTCTTAGTCACCTAACCCTCCTCTAATCCTTCATTAACTAGCCTAATTATTTTCCCAAGGAATTTTCAATTCCTTTTATCCTTCCAAAGAATATTAAATTCATTTTTATCTTCCCCATGTGATATTTGACTTGTCCCATCAAATCACATGTGGAATCTTCCCCATGTGATCTTTGACTTGTCACATCAATTCACATGTGAACTCTTCCCCATGGAATCTTTGACTTGTCACATCAAGTCACATGTGACAAGTGCTTACCTTTTTAGGCACCTTGTCTTATCCAAGGTACTTTCTACCTCTCCCTTTGGAACTTTGTTTTATCCACAAGATTCCCCAATCATGTGAATTTTAAATTCACTTTTTATTCCTCCAAGGAATCTTCTCATCTCCCAATGTACTTTCAAAGTACATGTCCTTCCTCCACATCATGTACCCTCCTTCCACATCATTTACACATCACCATTTCTAAGCCACTTCACATGCCACATGTCTAGATGTGAGGGCTTGTGAGTCCTCAACTCACTATAGCCCTACATCTTGGCCTTGTTGGTTTAATCTCAACCATCCATTTCTCTAGAGAATTCAAAATTCTCTATAAATACCCCTTTTTTTCTCTCATTTAGAGGGGAGATCATTGTGCTAACCAAACTCTTGAATTTTTTTCATTTGAGCCATACTTAGCTAGAATTCTCATTTTCTTGCATACAACATAGCATCTTCATCTATTTTCCATCCATATTGTATCTCATTCATACATCTTTTGTCATCAAGAGGAGCATATATCACATCAACAATCGAAGGACCAACCGAAGGAGCAGCTTAATAAGGTATTATCATTCTATCTATTTTGTTGAGTTTAAATTTTAGCCCTATCTTGAGGTGTTAGGTGTTTAGGTGGTTTCTTGCATGTTTTGTGTTGCTGCTCATTTTTGAGACCACGTTTATTCCTGATCACATTACTAGCATGCCCAGTGGGACCCACAGACGGGTCTGTATCTTTCACATTTGCTATTTTTTTTCACTTTTTACAGGTGCAGGTTGCAAAGGGGCAGACCTAGCCTAGGAGAGGGATGGACCTACCCATCCAGGGGTAGACCTGACCTGGTAGATAGACGGGCCTAACCTCGAGATTCAAACTTGACCTTGCCCAAGGGTGTACCTGCCCTCCACAGACTCTAGAAACTAAAAATTTGTAGTTTTTCATAGAGGGGTGGACTTGACCTGGAAAATAGGTGGACTTGACCTCTAGAGGCGAACCTGACCTTGCCTAGGGGCGGACCTGCCCTCCACAGACTCCAGAAACTGAAAATTTGCATTTTTTTCATAGAGGGGCGGACTTGACCTCTTCCATGGGCAGACCTGACCCAACAAAGGGGCGGACCTAAACTGAACAACTTTTTTCAGAAGGTCAAAATTGAGTTTTAAGCATGTTTTTTGGTTGTTTTGAATGTTTCTGACCTCCTAATGTGTCATGTTTGTGTCTGTGCAAGCATTTGAGCAACATTTTGGTGAAAAAATGAAAAGAAATTGCTAACAACTTTCTTGCAGGTTTATCTACCTTGAAAAATTTATCAGTTGTTGTTTATCATTTTTCAATACTTTAGGAACATAGATTAATTAGGCAGAGTCAATTAACCTTGTGTGTCATTTTTTCAATAAGCTATTTGATGTATCCAATCCCCTTGTGCCATTTGGTGATCCTGGGTGACGAGAAATTGTAGCTTAACAAGTCCTTTTTTGTGTCACCCTTTTTCTTTTTATTAGGGGACCTACTTGGGGATTTCATCACCCCAAGGGATGATCCCAACCATGCGTACCAATGTGGTATATAAAGGGGGGAGAGCCAAAGTTGTACCCCAATCCAACCACATTGTAATGGGCGAAGTGTTGGGATGACGTGAAGAGTTGTTCTGAGCCTCTAGTATCTTGCTAAGGTTCCCGACTCATGCTTGTAACAGGTTGGTGTTCACGGTTTGGGCCTCACATACCGGGTTTGTATCAAGGAATCCTTAGTAACCATGTTCATCCTAGAATAGAAGACTTTGTTGGTCATACCTCATTCTATTAGTCTTAGGATTGTGTTTCTTGAACTGCTTTCTTTGTGTGGAACCAATAATTTTCTATTCAGTTGAGTCAACCTTATCCTTTGATTGATGTTTGTTGTGTTTTGGGTCCTTTACCTTAGTCTTCTTTCCAAAAATCAAGTTTAGACTTGTCTAGGAGTGGACCTAACCTCTTAACCAACCCATTTTCAGCCTATTTTGTCAGTTTTATCTAACTTTCAGTCAGACAAGCGTACTTGACCTCTTTGAGGGGTGGACTTGCCCTCCAGGGGCAGACCTAACCTTTGTAAGGGGCAGACTTGACCCTTGGACAGTCAATTTCATCACCTGTTTCATCATTTTGGACACCCATTTCATCGTTTTGAGCTCTCATTTCGCCATTCTGATCACTCATTTCCCTATTTTGAATGTTCATACACCCATTCCAAGAATCCATTCCTCATCCCAAGCATTCATCCCCTCGATCTGAGTGTTCATTTCCTCGTTTCATGCGCTTGTTTACCTGTTTCAAATAGTTGTTTTTGTCCATTTTCAATTCTAGGGGTGGGCCTGACCTTTGACAGGGGTGAACCTTCCCCAGTAGGGGAAGACTTGACCTTGAAGGGGCAGACTTGCCCTTGGATAGGCTTCCTGGACCCCAAAACAGGCATTTTTACTTGCTTTTTTGGTTCTTTTGTCTATCATTTTTTTCATCGTTTTCAGTTATTTTCATCTTTTCTTCTTTGGAGGGGTAGACCTGCCCTAGTAGGGGCAGAATTGACCTTGGAGGGGCGGACTTACCCTTGGATAGGCTTCTCGGACCCTGAAATGGGCATTTTTACTTGTTTTCTCGACTGTTTTGTCTGTCGTTTTTCATCGTTTGTAGTTGATTTTTCCTGTTCTTCTTTGGAGGGGCAGATATTCACTAGTAGGGGTGGACTTGACCTTGGAGGGGCAGAATTTCCCTTGGATAGGCTTCTTGAACCCAAAAACAAGCATTTTTACTTGCTTTTTCAGCTATTATGTCTATCATTTTTCATTGTTTTCAGTTTTTTTCACCTATTCTTCTTTGGAGGAGTGGACCTGCCCTAGTAGGGGTGGAATTGACCTTGGAGGGGTGGACTTTCCCTTGGATAGGCTTCCCAGACCTTGAAACAGGCGTTTTTACTTGCTTTTTCGGCTATTTTTCCTGTCATTTTTCATCGTTTTCAGTTGTTTTCACCCGTTATTATTTGGAGGGGAATACCTACCTTGGTAGGGGTGGAATTGACCTTGGAGGGGTAGACTTTCCCTTGGATAGGCTTCCTGGACCCCAAAATAGGCATTTTTACTTGCTTTTTTGGCTATTTTGTCTGTTGTTTTTCATCATTTTCAGTCATTTTCACCCATTCTTCTTTAGAGGGGTAGAGCTTCCCTAGTAGGGGTGTACTTGACCTTTAAGGGGTGGAATTTCCCTTGGATAGGCTTCCCGGACCCTGAAACAAGTATTTTTACTTGCTTTTTCAGCTGTTTTGTCTATCATTTTTCATTATTTTCAGTCATTTTCACCCGTTCTTCTTTGGAGGGGTGGACCTGCCCTAGTAGGGGTGTACTTCACCTTAGAGGGGTGGAATTTCCCTTGGATAGGCTTCCTAGACCCTGAAACAAGCGTTTTTACTTGCTTTTTTGGTTGTTTTGTTTGTCATTTTTCATCGTTTTCAATCATTTTCACTTGTTCTTCTTTAGAAGGGAAGAATTTCCCTAGGAGGGGCAGACCTTCCCTTGTACAGGCCTCTCAGACCCTAAAACAAGCATTTTCACTTGCTTTTTCAGTCATTTTTCAGTCGTTCTTCGTCGTTTTCAGTTGTTCTCATTCGTTCTCGCCTATTACCACCTTATTGAGTGAGTCCCCCATCAATTTGAATGAATTTTATTCTTACATAGCCAATCTTATCTTCCAATCTGAGCATCCGTTCATCCATTTCAATCAATCGTTTACTCGTTTCAAGCTTTCATTCATCCATTCTGAACATTCGTTCACCCTTTTTGATCATTCATTTACTCATTCCATGTAAACGTTCATCCATTTCGAACCTCCTTCTATCATTTCAAACTCTTGTTCATCTGTTCTGTCCATTCGTTTATTCATTCTGAGTAATATTTCATCTATTTCAAGCTTCCATCTCCTCATTCTGAGAGTCGTTCATCCATTCCAAGCAGTTGTTTACTCATTTTGAGTAGTTGTTCACCTGTTTCGATCAATCGTTTACTCATTCTGAGTAATCTTTCATCCATTTCAACTTTTCACCTCCTCCTTCTGAGAATCGTTCATCAATTCCAAGCAGTCGTTTACTCATTTCAAGTAATTTTTCACCCATTTCAATCAATCGTTTACTCGTTCTGAGTAATCTTTCATCCATTCTGAGCTTTTGTCTCCTCATTCTAAAAGTCGTTCAACCAATCTAATCAATCGTTAACTCATTTTGAGTATTCATTCATCCATTCCTATCATCTGTTTCCCCAATCTGATCATCTGCTCCCCCAATCAAATCATCATTTTCCCCATCCAAATCCCCTGAACTTCATTTCAGGTTATTATCCGACTTGACCTAAGTGTCTGAATTGATTGTCATCATCAACATCTGCTTAGGATTGTCATGTCCTGAGTCAGTTAATCATCATCGTCGGCCCAATCAATCCACTTTTAATCTCAAGGTGGATTCAGTGTCGCAATCATCCATTTATCCTTCAATCCAATCAATCAGTATCCTAAGGCACCTAGGGTAATCTTTGAACGGGGTTTTCCAATCCCTTTCATCATCCTATCTGATCCATCAGTCAATCTTATCAATCATCGATCGATCTTATCCAATCCAATCCAATCACATCCCTGTCCGATCACCTTCATCCGAATCAATCTACTTCCATCTCAAGGTAGATTCAGTGTTGTAGTCATCCTTTGATAATCAAATCCGATCATCAAAATCAATCCCATCATATCATCCAATCATCCTAATCTGAGCTTTAATCCAATCTCGATCTAAGCTTGACCTAAATCTCGACTTGAGCTTTAGTTCATTTCCATCCAAAATATTTGATCCATCCTCTTTATTCTTTCATCAGCATGAATCCTTATCCTCCATCAATAGTAATCAAGGGAAACCCTAATTACATCGATGACGATAACCAAAGTCTTGTCAATCAAGATATATATGACATAGATCCCCTTGACGCCATCATCGCTAGTAAACTTTCTCCATCTACTTTTCAAAATCCAATCACCCCTTCAAGCTATCTCGTTATGCCTTCATCCATGCCTAATCACACTCCTTATGCTACCTTTGACAAGGGATGTCTAGTATCTTCCCCATCCGCATATTCATCATATCCTTCATCTACATCGTCCCCTTATCCAACACCTGCATCCTCTTATCCTAATCTACCAACCCAATACTCCTCTTACACTCCCTCATCCACTAATCCTCCATACCAATCAACCTATCCTAATCCTACATCCACACCTTTTTATCTTAATCCTACACCTCCATCAACTTACCCTAATCCAAAATCCACATCTTCTTATCCTAATATGTCATCCACATCTCCCTATCTCAACCCACCATCTCAATCTTCCCATCCTAATCCACCATCCAAATATCCTTACTACAATCCTAATTCACCATTCCAATATCCTTACCTTAACCCTTTATCCAATCCTAATCCTCCATCTACTCCTAGTCTTCCATCCAATATCATTCCTCAATCTAATCCTAATCCACCAATCCATAGCCCTAATCCCCTACCAATCCGTAATCCTTCATCCACTCCTACCTCGCCATCCAAGCCTCGAGCATGCAAATTTCTCACTCCAGAAGTTCTCCAAGGACTCATGACAAAGAAGACATTCCCCACTCCACATCTTGAAGTCATGGAACCATGCCATCCCAATCCATCATCCATGGTCACTAATGACGAGACCCCTCTCCAACCCACACCTATCGTTGATGCTACCACCCTTAGCACCACTCAAACCATCAAAATCATCAAACCCACTGAATCCATTGAGCCCCCATCTCCTACTCCAAGATTGGTCGAGCCAATAAAAAATAACCAAATCCAATCCACTCCTACACCTAGATCCTCCCAACCCATCGCAAATCCGCAAATCCAATCCTCTTCCCACTCCTAATATTATCAAAATCCATTCCCATGAACTTCATGAATCCTCCATCCTTCCATCTCCCCCACTTGAAGAGTCCCTTCAAGACTCCATTATCATACCACCCACACAAGATGATTCATGCCAAGAGCCTAATCCAAAGCATGTTAGCATATCCCCTTTTTCACATCAAGATCTTGTCGACCCATCTAGTCCATCTCAAGATCATAGTCTCATGTCCATTCCATCCCATGGTCTCCTAGATTCCACCGCTCCATCTCATGAGCCCTTATCTCCATCTCCATCGCACAAGCCCTTATCACCCACTACCACAAATCTAGATCCTATCATATCCCCTAATCCCTCTCCTAATACCACCCATCCAGATGCTGCCATCCCATCATCTCCATCTCATGATCCTCCATCATCACCTAAACCTACTATCCCCACACCACTTGTATATCCCCTTGGTACCCTCACATTCTTCCATGGTGGTCTCCTTGCAGAAGAAAAAAAAAGAATATATACCACCCATCATCTTCTTCCTAATAATGGACTCGCATCGTTCTTTCAAAATAACAAAAATCCTATCATGGATCGAATGCTAAGAACATGAACTATCAAGGAAAAGGTTTAGGCCTTCATGAGAAAGGTATTTTAGAGCCCATCCAAGTCAAAGAACAAATATGTATGTGAGGTCTTGGACCTAATTCCCAAGACTTACAATCTAAAGATGTTGGTACAATGTCTAGACGTCCCCAATGATCCTCTTCCAAAACAAATCTAGGCTCTTCCCATCGCTCCGCCAAATAATTCGCTGCCATCCCCCCTCCTCCATCATGTCATTTCAAAAAGACCGTCCATATTCCTCCTTCATCTACCCCATCCATTTTGGGTCCTTACATCACTCCATCCACCATCTCCCATCCTCCATCTACTCCATACGATCCTACGTCTATTTTGGACCCTTATATCCCAAAATCACCCCCTTCATCTTTCCCTATTTATCCATTCATCACCTATCCATATCACCCATCATAAACATCCCACTCTCATATCCCATTGTTAGGATCAACAAAGGTACATTCCCGCACATCCTCCATCCACATATAATCCTCAAAATCCTACCTCCATCATTCCACACCATCCTTCTCCTTACACCCATCCCATTGTTATTCAAAGAACTTTGGATGCCAAAGTAAAAATGCATTTATCTAAATATCCACATGAATCAAAAGCTCCTCATGTCCCCTCTAAAAGATATGGTGATGAAAAGAAAAATCAAATCTAGAATCCAAATCAAATCCATAGGCCACAAAGGCCCACCGAAGCAAAGATCAAAACCATGTGGATCCCAAAGAAAAAAGATACCATGCCTTCAAGTGAAAAATTTGTAACCACATCTAAAGTTGCTAATCCAAAAGCTAATCATACACCCCCTCCATCTCCTAAATCTGTTTTGGGTCCTTATGTCCCAAATTTCACCATCCCATCTCCTCCATTATCCCCGCATTCTCCATCCATTAATACTCCTATCATTTCACGTCCATCACCGTATGTGCCAATGTTGGTCCTAAACTCACCACCCCATCACACACCTACCCCATCATTCTATCCATACCCTTTCTAGCATCCCATCCATTATCCCACATATCTCCCCCATAAAATCCCTTTAATTCATCCTCTTGCATAATCCATTTATCCTAATAAGGTTGTACCAACATCCAACAGTCACTTCACACATGGGCTCTTAATCCTTCGTATGGAATTTGATGCTTGATTTCTTCATCCATATCTTTATCACATGTCTTCCACATCCACCCATCCATCTCCCTATCCTGATCCATCTCCATCCGCATTCTATCGAAAGAGTCAAGAAAATCCAAAAAAAATTAAAAAATTAGAAAAATCCAAAAACAAAAAAATAAGAGTAAAGAGAAATAATTCATCCAATGGTGAAAACTTGGCAAACAAGTGCCTTGGATAAGTACCATGATGAAAACCTGGAAAACAGGCGTCATGTTTAAATTCCCCCATCCAACTTACATCCACACTTGGGGGCAACTCCTTTCCCCTTCACCCATCTCCTTCATCCAACCAATCTTATAGATCCTACTTATCATATCCCATTTATCCCAATCCCTCCATCCTCCTTGTGATCTTGATATAGATAGGGGAAAACACACAACATGCTTTGGACACCTCTTGGCATACATTCCCCTCATCCACACGCTCTCCTCATCCTTATTTTCATTCGTCTACCTTCCTTTTCCACCCGTCATGCTACCATTAATCTCCCTTCCTTATCCATGCATCCTATTTGTATCCAACTCGCTCCTTTATTGGCCTATCCTTCTACCTCCCATCCCTCATGCCTCATTATACATGACATATTTAGAGTGGGGGCATCTATCTTCCTTTGTGACATAGTCCTTGGAGACATCCTTCATCTAGCAAACAATCCCTTCCATCTCCCCATCCTTATCCCTCTATCCATCCATCATAGAAATCATTTCTATCACCCAAATTATTATCTATCCATTTATCTAGCCAATAATCTTTTCCTCATCCAACTCCTTATCCCTCTATCCAATCCATCCAAACAATCCTTTTCCTCCCCCCATCCTTATCCATTTATCCATTTACCTATACCCTCATCCCATCTCATAATCCCTTGTCATTGGCATCTAGCTATAGGCTACTCCCCACGTAATCCAATGCCATCTATCTTATCATCATCACTTCTGCTTCTTTTGCACATCTTTTCAATCTCCTCTCCTTTCTCATCATTCATCTATCCATCATACCATCCTCCCAATTCATTTTTTTGATGACTTGGATAACTATCCCATCCGTGAGCTTCGTGTAGTCACCATCATCCTATCCAATCCAACAGGTCTATCCTGCCTCATCGTATCAGTCCCATCTTTTTATCTGCTTATCATGTTATCGCATCATCCTTTATCCATCATTTTTCTTTGGCTTTTTGTCAAACTACGTTTCCCCTATGCTTTCACATAGGAAAGGTTGATCATTTGATTCGCCCCCAGGGTTCATTTATCGTCTATCATCAGTCTTTCTGCTATGTCTGTCCGCTCCTTTATCATCTATCATCGGTCTTTCGGCTCTATTCATTCGCTCCTTTATTGTCTATCATTGGTCTTTCGACTCTGTCCATTCACTCCTTTATCATCTATCATCAGTCTTTCGACTCTATCCATTCACTCCTTTATTGTCTATCATCGATCTTCATCGTCCTCTTTCCACTTTTAGCCACAGTCAGTCATTAGCCTTTCATCAAACTATGAGGGCTTTGTGCTTTCACGTAGGCAAGGCTAATCTTTGATCGGCCCCCGAGCCCCTAGGTCTTTAGGGTATCATCTATTTCATGTCTTTTCCTCCTTGTGTCATGTCATCAAGCTATGCTCTTATCTAGCCGGTTCTTAACAAACAAGATCCACTTGTATCATCAGATCCAATCAGTTCCAGGTATCCTGCGTCATATCGATCTTTTAGTTTCGTATCCATCATTGGTATCAAAAGGATGTATCCTTCCTAAAAAACCTCATCAACCCCATCCATCCATTTGATCCTATGGAAAAGGACATTTGAAATTGATTGTGATCTTTTGATGCTTTTGGCTTTTTTTTATTATTTGAGCTCCCTATCATCACTTGTAAGGGCCACCATGATCCATCATATCATGGCATGCTTTGACCAAGTAAACATAGGGGTATATCTTGATCTTTTTTCTATTTGTGTCTTCTTGGTTGTCCTGCGTAGTACCCACCAAGATCCTTGTGATCTTGTGTGACCCTGTGGTATCCTATATGCTTGTGGTTATCCAAATACCTGGCCCGACCAAGGTCATTGTGACTTTGGGGTATTGGGATAGCCTTCTTGTTTGTTGTGTTTGTTTCATGCATTAGACACTAATCTTCCTTGGTCCTTTATACCTTGGTGCATCATGTCTTCTACTATAGCAAAAATCAGTGCTCCGAAGATGTAAAATTGCATTAGGATTGCATTTCATTTTCCATTTCATCATTTTGCATGTATCCCCCATCCTCTCATCTATCAAATTTCCCCCCAATCCATTCATCCTTCATCACTCTCCCCTTTTGGCTTATAGCTTGACTGGGGCAACATCACATTTGTCCTTACATCCATTTTTACTTCATCCATTTATCACTTATCATCTTCCTCATCTCCTCTCGCATCATCTCATCCATTTCAAGAGCACACCCATGTTCTCTTGAACCCACATGTCCTCTCGAGGGAGCATCCTTCATCCCTAACCTTCATCTTCACTCCCATCATCTTTCTTCCCAATCACTCCTTTGATGACTGGGGCATCTTTTCCAATCTAACCATCTTCTTCTGGGTTCTATTTTTAATATTCTTTGAAATGATGCTACCTCGTAACACCATCTCAAAGAGGGGAAAAATGTAGACACCTAAATTTGAACACTTATAGTTGTGCAAATTTTCCCTCTTCGTCTAAATACCCTCTCATTAGCATTAATTAAGTAATATTGTTATTATTTAATTAATAACCTTAAATCATCTAAATCCCTAAGGTATTCAGTTAATAATTAAATACCTTACCCTTTCATCAAATGAATTAAATAAATATGACATTTATTTAATTCCTCACATGTCACATCCTCCATCATTTTCATCTAATCCTAATCCATCTTCTAATCTCATCATTAGGATGTGCACATGCTTAATCCTTGATTAGGATGTGTCACATCCTCCAACTTTTGCAAGTTGGCCTCTAATCTCTCTTAGTCACCTAACCCTCCTCTAATCCTTCATTAACTAGCCTAATTATTTTTCCAAGGAATTTTTAATTCCTTTTATCCTTCCAAGGAATATTAAATTCATTTTTATCTTCCCCATGTGATATTCGACTTGTCGCATCAAGTCACATGTGAACTCTTCCCCATGGAATCTTTGACTTGTCACATCAAGTCACATTAGACAAGTGCTTACCTTTTTAGGCACCTTTTCTTATCCAAGGTACTTTCTACCTCTCCCTTTGGAACCTTGTCTTATCCACAAGATTCCCCAATCATGTGAATTTTAAATTCACTTTTTATTCTTCCAAAGAATCTTCTCATCTCCCAATGTACTTTCAAAGTACATGTCCTCCCTCCACATCATGTACCCTCCTTCCACATCATTTACACATCACCATTTCTAAGCCACTTCACATGCCACATGTCAAGATGTGAGGGCTTGTGAGTCCTCAACTCACCATAGCCCTACATCTTGGCCTTGTTGGTTTAATCTCAACCATCCATTTCTCTAGAGAATTCAAAATTCTCTATAAATACCCCCTTTTTTCTCTCATTTAGGGGGGAGATTATTGTGCTAACCAAACTCTTGCAAAAACTTCATTTGAACCATACCTAGCTAGAATTATCATTTTCTTTAATACAACATAGCATCTTAATCTATTTTCCATCCATATTGTATCTCATTCATACATATTTTTCCATCAAGAGGAGCATATATCACATCAACAATTGAAGGGCCAACCAAAGGAGAAACTTAACAAGGTATTATCGTTCTATCTATTTTGTTGATTTTAATTTTTAGCCTTATCTTGAGGTGTTAGTTGTTTAGGTGGTTTCTTGCATGTTTTGTGTTCCTACTCGTTTCTGAGACCACGTTTACTCCTGATCACACCATTAACCCATCATAACTTAACATATCGATCAACACATATTAACATAATAAATAAAAGGAAACCATATGGTTATCACAAAGAGATCACAACAACTATTAGATAGATAGAAGTATTTAGTTAACCATATCCAATAACAATCAAGCATATGAACATCGGATCAATGTATAGGAACAACCTTCACTTATAAACTTAGGTATAATATCCAAACATAGAAGCACATAAAATATTGGACAAGAAACATCAAAGACACATAGACTCAATAGAATAATGGAAAGGAGAGGTCTCACAATATTAAGTACAAGAAGAACTAGGATACTTTCTTCCCCAAAAACACCAAGCATGGGTTGGTATACACCAACCTTTTAAAATTCCATGCTAAGGCACACAAATAAAGAAATACTAAAACCATGCCACAACAACAAGCACTTGAGAACTCACACATTAAGAACACAACAACCACATGGGTAAAAACATCAACCAAAGATCCTAGTGTTGCAAAATGGAATTTGATACCAAATGTAATGGCCCACCAAGGACTCCTGAGACATTAGCCAAATGAACACTTTTTTGAAACAGCAACACCAATGACCAAGATATGAAAACCAAATATCATATTATGCACCAGTGTGCCTACAAGTGTCACTTCATACACCATGACATAATGAATATAACAAAAATAAAACCTCACCATTGCTACAAGCAAGGTGGCACTAGAAAAATACTTCCCAAATGTGGGATGAATTTTCCATGATGGACCTGTGAAAGAGTGGAACAACACCCAAATGTTGATTAGGAGTTAACACATGATCGTACTCTCTCATGACCACAACACAAGGATGGAATGAGGGAATCATCAACCTTGAATCCCCTCAATCATGAATGAAGGTGAAGGAAAATAATTGAAGATAAAATAACATAATATAATGCATAAAAATCAAATGTATACCTTAAAAAATCTCCATCCTCCTAGATAAGCAGAAATGGAATGCATCCTAGTTCCATTTGATTTTATTTTATGATATGATATGATGTGAATTTCTTAATAGACTAGCATAACCTTGGTATGATTGTAAATGAGAGATAAAAATGATAGCATAAGGGTATGATAGCAGACTTGGATATGATGATAAAGGACGATGAACTCTAGATATAGATATTTAAAGAGACAAAATCAAGCACTGGGATAGATTGATGATGGATGAATAAGAATGAACAAGGATTAGGGTTAGGCTAAAATATGTAGTCACGTGACAAGTGGGACATAAGGGATAGGATCTAGGTTTAAGATTGGGATAAGAATAAATGTCCTTATATGAATGGCTAAGATTAAGAGGTGGGATATGAGATGAAAGGATAGTTTGAATTTTGAGGAGGTGTATAGGTTCAATGAATCTAAACAAGGAGTAGGTTAGACATGTGAAGGGGACACTTGTCACATGCTAATAATTTTATATTATGATCCATGCGAACAAGATTATGGTATAAGATTAAATGGAAAAAGATAAAGGATAAAGTGGATTAATTAAATAAATAAAATATTTATTTAACTAATGAGATCATGTGAGGATAAAATAATTAAAGAAATGATAAATATTTTAGGTGTACAATTTTCCCATCTTTGAAATGACGTTGCAAAGTAACATGTATCAAATAAGAATAAAACATAGTGGATAAGAAGGGATAAGGACTAGTAACATGATTCCCTAGTCACTGAAAGGATGAGAGGAAGGGAGATAATTAGGTAATTGGATGCCCCCTCGAGAGGATAGGAAGGTTAGGAGAACACAAGTGTGCTCTCAAAATGGAATAGAATTATGGGGTATAAGGATTGAGAATAAAATGTGATGGAAGATGATGAAAATAAAGGGTAATTTGGATGGAAGAGGATGAAAAGAAAGGGGAATTTGGTTGTGGGAGATTGGTTATGCTAGTATGTAAAGAGGAATCCTAAGATTTGATATAGAAAATTTAATTATGTACCAAGGTATGAGGAACTAGGGTTACAATGTAACATTTTAATAGACTTGACACTCAAACAAGACAAACATAGCATACAAGATAAAGATGATGCCCCACTATACATCAGTTAAAACACACTAAGATGTTGAAATATCTAGGTGGCCTTCAATAGGTGTAGTCATGGGTCAAAAGATAAGATCAAAAAAAAAATTCACTATTACACATGTCATGCATCCAACATATCTCTTCCCAAAAGATAGGATGATGATGATGATTGGATTATGCCAAACTCAGGGGTCCTTAAGGGTATTGATGGTTGTATTTTACTTGGAAATGGTGTGGGTAACCAAGAAATGATTGAAAGATGATAGGAAAAATGATATAATGATTGGTTAATGTTCAAAAACTAGGCTCATATGTGATTTTGATAAGGATTGATGTCTTGATGCAATGTTGGTTTTTTCAAATGCAAGTCTAAGGAGCTCAAGAGTTTATTATGGATTGGATTTGACATGAGATGATATGGATATGATATGAGAATGTTGATGTGTTTGATTTATGATGGTATGAACATTTTATTGTGGGATGAAGATATGGGTGAGGATGGATGTAAATGCATGAGGCTTGAAGACCAATGCATTTGAATACTAAGTGTATACAAGGTTGAATCCTTGATACAATTTAGGTGAAAATTATACATCTAATGTAGGAGAAAGAATGGGAAAGGGTGGGTAATGATGGATGGTATGATGGGTGACACTAAGAAAGGAGAAATTTAAGCCATGATAGGTTTATTATGATTGGATGGATGGGAAATATTTTATTATGATATGGGAAGATAGGAGTGACGACATATGAGAGATGGCATCCTACGAGATGGTGAAAGAGACACTACTAAAAATGGCACATATTTCTTTTATTTTTGACTTTTAAATTTTTGAAGTCTAATAGCTTTTTATTGAGATTTTGACTAGAGGACTTGTCTTTGCTTTTCCTTTTTTGATTTGATTTTTGATCTCCAATTGATAAATTTGGATTTTTGTATTTTTTATGATAGCCTTGCTATTTTGATATGTATCAATAGTAGATGATACTTGTTGATATAAGTTTGGGAGGTGGGTGGAAGTGGATGAGTTGAATCAGATGGTAAGGATATGTGAATCTTGGAATAGTTTGGTGATATATTTGATGGAATCTTCTTGGGCGTCCTTATCAATGTTGTTAATAACAAAGGATGCTTGCATTTCTTTAGTGGGATTTCAATTAGGCTTAGTAGGAATAGTATTAGGTGGTTCATACCCTAACCCATGATTCTTAGCATTGTGTATTAGCTTCAAGGGTTTTAATATTCTATGTTCTTCTTTTCCAATACCTTTTCCTTTGTATCCCATGCCTTTACATATGCAAAAACTTTTAGGATAGATTGTTGTAAGTGGATGAAGTTTAGGATTTTATTCTTCATCTTCTTCATTTTTATATAACAAGGGTGAGATGTCCTCTTCAATGATTTATTTTTTCCATTGTACCCAAATGCTAGAAGGGAGTAGGTGCAGTTTGTGTTTTATTTTGAGATGATGGCACCAATGGCTTATGTTGACCATATCACAGGAGTTGTCCCATATGGAAGGAATGTAACTCATACTCTTCACATCCAATTTCTTCGATTGTACCATTGATCTTTTGGATAGTGTGAGAGGTGGAATAATCAAATAATTAGGAAGGACCAATACGCAAGGAAGAGGATGTTGTGGTATTGGTTGGGAAATGTTTTGAAGGGCCATAGCTACTTTTGAAAAACTTGCAATATTGGAAGGGATTTTGATTAGCAAGTATTGTGATTTCAACACCATTGTGTGGGAACTTTATTTATTTGTGATACATGGATGGGACAACTTGCATGGCATGGATCCATGGACGAATGAAAAGGATGTTGTATGGGAGATTAAGGTCTAAATTCTAACTAGTTTCTATTGTTACTAGTCCAACATGGATGGGTAACTTTATGGAACCTTTAGATTCATGCTCGGCTTCACCATAAGCTTTGATGGTAATCTTCTTTTGAGAATCAATAACATCATCATAATATCCCAATTGTTCTATTAGATTCAAGTTGTAAAGATTAAGCCATGATCCACCATCTATTAGGAAATTCTTGATTGTAGTTTTATGGATATGGGAATCAAGATAGAGTGGTTTATTGTGAGATGGATCAATGGAAGGCAAGTATTTGGCAGTAAATGTGAGGGATCACGAAGAAGATAATTGTCCTATCATGGCTTGAAATTGAGCAAGATTAATTTCATTAGGGACATGGGATTTGTGAAGAGATTTTTTGAGAAGCTCTTTATGGATGGGGTTGTTTGAAGTAGCTCAAGGATGGATATTTGTGTTGGATTTTTTCTAAGTGGTTAAGGATATTATAGTTTATTGTTGATTAGGAGTATGAGTCTCCTTTGATGGTGACTTGACAACAATGAGTAGTGACAACACAATTAAGCGCTTTGATGGTTATAGTGGCTACTTGGGAAGGACGTTGTTCAATGTGTTTGATAATAGAATCATATGATATATTGTTGTAAGATGTGGAAGCTTTACCATCATTGTGTTGAGGGAAAGGTTTATTGTTGTAATGGCATGAATTTACACCCTTGGAAAATTCCCCATTTATTTCACCTTTGCTTTAGAAATTATAAGTCAAATGATTTAAATCCCACCGTCGTCAGCTTATTCCTTCCAGGTGCCCTTGTATTTTTGCATCGGTGGAGGAATTTTTTTCGGGGACCAACACATGCCATGAAAATATTTGTGTATTGTGCTTGCGTCCTGACAAGATTCTTGCCTCTAGAATCTATAGAATTGTTATGTCTTTGGTTGGATGTGAAGGTAACGTCTTCTATCCTACCTTAACCAATAAAAATTGACTTTTCACCTCCATTTTCAAGCATTCAAATTCATTCCTTCATGTGAATTCTTGCAACTTCTTGATCATTCTTTCACTCTCCCACTCTCTCAAGATCACTCTTGCTCTCTTCTTGGTAATTCTTGCTCTCTACTTGGATTCTATAGCCTTTTTGTTGCAACTCCACCATCTTTGTAGGTTGAAAAAGCTACATTCTCTTGGTGTTGTGTCACCTTCTCCTCTCGGCCTTGAGTGCTAGCATAAGAGGAGCTGATATTTCTCTTGTTATTTTATTTGCATCATTGTGTCTTATAGAGTAGCATTCAAGTTGTCTTTGCACTTTATTTGATAGTGTCTCTTCCTTTCTCTTCTTTATTAATTTCTCTATCTCATTGCATATCTATTTTTTTGTGGAGGTGGGAACACCAGAGCAAGGGTTTGATTGAGGAAAACCTTGAAATATAGCCCAACATTTTTCCCATTTCTATGTGTGTAGGTGTTGGCTCACCCTTTTGAAGTTAAAGTTGAAAAATCAATGCATTGGTGGAGTGATATTTTCCTTCTCTTTCTTTGTCATTTCCACATTAGAGTAGTTTCCAGTATTCTTCTTGTTTTACTTTCTATTTCCTGCATTCTCTTTTTCAAATTGTAAAACTCTATCATTTAGGTTGTTAGTAGGACCTTTGTGTTTTTTGGCTATTTCACAAACCTCTATCCATACATGACACCAACATGCCGCACTAGAGTGTAGTTCCCACGCTATCATCCTCAGATAGTGATTTATCTAATCTACAATTTGAAACCTTTATGGTTGGCTCACCCATTTTTGGATACACCTATTTTTTAGCAGAAGGGAAATAGTGTGTTGTCTACCCTTCATTTTCATCCTCTCTGTTAACCTGCCAAACAATTTGAGGTAGTTTAGGGTAGTTCATTACTTGGGCCTCTCTCATGACCTGGAGCTCTGGGGGTGACAAATCTCCCTTCTCTATGATTGTATATACTTAGTTTTTTGTTAGGTGTTTCTTTGGCCTTTGATGGTGATTTCTCCTCGATCGATAAGATCTTAAATGAAATTCTTAAGTCTCATGCAACTAGATGTTTTATATCCATGGACTCAATGATATTCACAATAGTCATGATCTTTAAACCAAAATGGTCTAGGTACATCCTCACTGAGGGGTTTTACAATTGGAATTTGAATCACATTTTCTTGGATTAGCTTTGGGAAGATGGTTTGAATAGGTTCACCCAAGGGAGTATATTCATGTCAATTATATCATTTCTAAGGTTGTCCTTTAGGGATGACCACATTTTTTTGAGGCTCTTAATTATTGTGATATGGTGATGATGTGTGTATTTGGATGTTTTGGACATGTTTGGAATTAGTCACACCATCATTGACTATGTTCCTATTCTTGCTCCAAAAGTGAGATTTGTCACTAGATTGGTTATCGTATTTTCTCTCTTTATCTATCTTAACTAGTCTTTTGGTGATAAGTTATTTCTCTATGGAAACTCATTTTTCTATGATTTCATTGAAGGAGTGAGCATATTGAATTTTTAAATGAAAGCCCATTTTTTAGTTCAATTTTTGGACAAATATGACAAATTATTTTTTAGGAGCAAGATGTCTCCATCTTTGTAAAAAAGAGGAAAAGATTTCACCACTCTTTTTTTTGTGTTAAAAAATTCCATCTTGGTGATATCATGTTCGATGTTGTAGGAGAAATGTGAGACAAATTTTGTGGCTAGCTTGAAAAATGTGGTGATTTTCCCATGAGGAAGGTGTGCAAACCAATCTAGGGCTTATCCACCCAAGATTCTAGGAAATAGTATCATGAGGTATGCTTAAAGATAAGAAACCTCTTGGAATGTGATGCAAAATTATTTAAGGTGCTCCCTAGGAACTCCCTTTCCTTTGTATTTATTGAATTTAAGAATCTCAATTTTTTATGGAAGGTGATCATGGTGATGGATTTATAAAAGGGGTAAGCACATAGTTCTTGGAATGTGTATATTTTATTTTTATTTCCTCACTGAAGTAACTTGAGTGTGTCCTTGATTTTTTGGGTGTCTTGTAACAAAGAACTTGTAAAATTTGGGGTTGGTGGTTGATAGTTGGATGCTAGAGATTGTGAGTATGATATGTGTAGGTTTTGATGAGTGGATGGTATAAGGTTGGAAGTTTTGAGGTTTTGAAAGGTGGATGAAATTGGGTTTGAGGTTTGAAGGGGGTGTTTTGTATTTAATTGGATGGATGAACTTGGATTTAAAGTTTGAAAGGTATGGGTTGTGTTTAATGGGATATATGTTGAGATGTAAGGAGAAGGGATGAAAGTTTGAGGTTGTAGGATTTGTGCTAAAAAATTGGGTGCTTGATGGGATTTTGATGCATAAGTGTGTTATGTGTGTGGGATTGGTGGTTTGAGAGGAAATAGGAGGATTAGAAGAAGATGAAAGGTATGTGGGATCATGATATTAGAAGGTGGGGGTGTAGAAGGAGATTGTTGTGTGATTTAGGAGATTTCAAAGTTATAAGGTAATATGACACCTTTCTTAGCCAACATAAGTATGTATTGATTGGGGTACTTCATGATATAACGATGCATTAAATCTATGACTTGGGTTTCTTGGGAAAATTCTTCCAATATGGGTGAAACTAGATCATCTAAATCTTGATATTCATGTATGATATGAGATGGATATGAGAATGTGTTCTCTAAGGATACTTGATGGAAAACTTCCCCAAATAATGTGTCATTAGATGGTGAAGTTGGAAATTCTTGTGAGACCATGATTTTTTTTCTAGCTTGTGACCTTGTGATAAGAATACAAGAAAGAGACCTACGAATGATGGGATTGGATGAAAATGATTAATCATGATGGGACAAGGAGATGAAAGGTAGAACTTAGGTACATGAAGATATGGATTGGAATTATTGGATTGAAAGGATGATGATGATGAATATTGGATTGAAAGGGGGTGATGATTTTGGATTGAAAGGGATGATTAATTTGGATAGATAAAACTTGGTGATGCTATGGATAATCAAGAGGTGAAAAGATGGATACAACTTGCAAACACTATGGATAACTAAGAATTGATGATGGATACAAGACCAACATTATTGCAAGTAGACCTAAATTCTTGATAGATAGGGATGATTTTCTTACTTAAGGGTCGACAAGTGCCTAAGCAAGGCTTGTATGGGGATTTTGGTAGATAACTTGGAGTAGCTAAGTTCCCAAGCTAGGGAAATCAAAATTCTAAGGGCTAGCTCAATATATTACTTAAGATAATAAATTTCTCAAGCAATATATAAGCTAGTGGATAAAATGGGTTAGGATCTAGATTTGACTCTTAACAAGGTTGATTTTGTTTTAGATATGGATATGGATTTTGGATTGGATGATGAGATGGGTCAATGATGAGAGATGATGGATAGGAAGATAATATAAGTAAATTATCAAAGGTGATGGATTGAGAAGATATGATATATCAATGATGAAAGATATTTAATGTAAAGATAAGATAGTTCAACAATGAAATATGGTGGATTTGAAAGATAATATAGAGAAATGATGAAAAATATTGGATGGTTGTTGATTGATCCAAGGTCTAAGGATGCTAATTATGATGTTTAAGATATGAAAATAGATAAAAATGATGAGATGAGGGAAATATTGGGGTATTTGGATGGATAGGATGAAAATGGTTGATGTTTTGGGTGAAATGATGGGATGAGATGGGTCTCCTAGGTCTAAAAAGTTCAAAATATCATAATGAGGCTCTAAAGTGATCGAATGAAGGTAAAATTGCACAAGCACAACTTTTTAGAATATAGGTGCCTTTATAGGAAACATAGGCACCTTTCTATGAAACTATCTAGTTTCAGAGAAAAATGTGCAAGGGTGCCTTAGGATGAAACATAAGCGCCTTGGAATGAAACAAAGGAATTGAATGTTATTTGGGATGATTTGGATGATTTTGGAAAGATATTGACAATCACAAAGATACATTAGCCAACATGACTCTCAAGGTGATAAGAATAAATGGCTTCATTAGTATTGCACATTAAAACACACCAAGAACATGAGAAAAATCCTATATTTAGATGCCCACCATTAAAAGGCTAATGCCTCAAGATTAGTGTGAAATACTTTTTTTCAAGAGTCTGTAGCTAGAGATCTAGTGGCACAAGGGCTCACCTTTTCTCTTTCTTTGGAGGTCCTAAGACCTTTCCTAAAGAGCTTCTACCTCCACTAAAGGAGAAACATGGTGAGTTTCTTTAGGCATGATATGATACCCTGTATCACACTGTGGAATGGTTGAATGGTCTTAAAGGCTTCTAAAAATAAGGTACTTAGTAGATATGTGAACAGTGAGCTCATTTGATAGTTCTCAAGGTCAAGAGAGTCTCTCCTCTCATCAACACACAAGTCTTGATGGATCGAGGATATTGCAGCTTGGCTTGAGTGATGCTAGCCACACTTTGAGGTATAAATTTTTCTCTCCCTCATTTGTAAAAATATCTAGGAAATTTGGTTGAGGTTTTCCCTAATGTGATCAAATCAGCCCAAGCAGGCCTCCTAATGGGAAATACTATACTAGGTGTTTTTAATCACCCAAGATTGTACAAAGCACATGGGCAGATACACAGAAACTAGTGATCCTTACAATATAACATAGAACATAAAATATGAATAAGTGTGAGATTTTTTATCTCCAATATCATACTAAGTGCAAGGAGAGAGCATATGTCTACACATCCTACCAAACATGACAAATAATATTCATTAACCCACTAAACTATCTTTAATGCCTAGATTAGTGAGAAATCAAGTTTTGGACCAATGAATATGTTTCAAACCATTAGTAATCTTGATTAAAATGATCTTTGATAAACATTTACAAGTTGTGCCACTTTTTAGTTGACCAAAAATATAAGTTAGAAGCCAAAACAAGCTCAAAACCCCTAAAATTTTGTAGATTGAAATGGATGCACAACTTTAATAGACAAAGGTGACACTTTATGATGTAGAGGTGCCTCAGGATGATGAAAAGGAACAACTCTATGTAAAAGAGGTTCCTTTCTATCTAACAAAGGCCTAATTTCATAGGTAGGGACCTAAAATGTGCCTTGAGGTTCAAAATTGAAGTTTTTGATCAACCCAACTTATAAATCTACAAGATGAGATTATGACACATTGAAAACACATAGATCATGAAAAAATATTATATTCAATAAGCCCAAAAGGTCACAAAATGGATGTAAGATCAAATCCACTAGAAAGCTTCAATGAAACTGTAGGTTAGAGAAACCCTAGGCACCCTAATTTTTGCAATGCACAAGCTAAGAAACCTACAAAAAAAGAGTGTTATAGAGATGATATCATGCAAAATAAGATCCTAATGATCAATCAAACCCTAGGTCAAACCATATGCACAAAATATAAGTGTGGTTTTGGGTGATAGAGGTGCAACTTTGTGAAGATAGATGCCTCAAGATGAAACATAGGTGAAAATCTGTGTAACATAGGTATCTTTATGTGAAATAGAGGTGCATTTATATGAAATAGAGGTTCCTTTTCACAATCAATGACCCAAATATAAAATTTGCATCACAAAAACTCAACAAAAGCTTCACTAAAAGAGTTAAAATAAGGATGTGGGTCCCATTGGGCATGCCAAATGAAGATGAAGGAAAATAGTTGAAGATAAAATAACATAATATAATACATGAAAATAAAATGTATACCTTAAATACAATCCATACTCCTAGATGAGTGGAAATGGAATTCACCCTTGTTCCTTTTGATAAATTCTCTTATGATATGATATGATGTGGAGTGATCAATAGACTAGCATAACCTTAGTATTATTGTAAATGAGAGATCAAAATGAAAACATAAGGGTATGATAGTAGACTTGGATATGATGATGAAGGATGAGGACCTCTAGATATAGATCTTTAAAGAGGAAAAATCAAGGGCTAGGCTAGATTGATGATGGATGGCTAAGATTGAATGAGGATTAGGGTTAGGCTCAAAGGTGTAGTCATGTGACAAGTTGGAAATGAGGGATAGGATCTAGGTTTAAGATTAGGATAAGGACAAAAATCCTTAGGTGAATGACTAGGATTAAGAGGTGGGATATGAGATGAAAGGATAATTTGACTTTTGAGGAGGTGCCTAGGTTCAATGAATCTAAATAAGGAGTTAGTTAGACATGTGAAGGGGAAAATTGTCACATGATGATAATTTTAGATTATGATCCATGTGAAGAAGATTGAGGGCTAAAATTAAATGGACAAGGATAAAGGATAAAGTTAAATTAATTAAATAAATAAAATATTTATTTAATTAATGGGATCATGTGAGGGGAAAAGTAATTAAATACATGATAAATATTTATTTAATTAAAGGATTAGGATAAAGATGGGTAAAATGTGGAATTAATTAAATAAGTAAATAATATTTATTTAATTAATTTCTAGGTAGGTTTTGATGGTGGAAGAAATTGAGGTTGTAGAGTGGGATGATGGCGGAAAATAGAATGATGTTCAAAAGTGTAAATCTAGGCACCCAAGTACTCAAGGAATTAGGAAGGTTGAGAGGATCAACATCAACCTTACAAAAATTGTAGTGCCTGACGTAGAGTAATTTTTGAAGACAACATTTATTGGGTGGCTTATAGGGAAAATATTTTCAAGGAAAGAGATAGGAGCTTGGGTGGTAGAAAATTGGAAAATGGATCCAATAATTAACTTCATGCCAAGAAGTATCTTTGTGGCATTCCTAGAAAATAAAGAATTGAGGGAGAAGATCATAGATAGATTGGATTGGAAAAATGGTAACTCATATTTATATTTCTAGGAGAGAAACTTTAATCCACTAAAGTGCAATCCACAAGAGGAGCCAACGCGGGTAAGGCTATACAATTTTCCCTATGAACATTGGTCAGGTAGTTGTTTAACAAAAAATGGAGATGCACTAGGACACACAGTGGAAGTGTATTTGAAAAAGAAATGAGTCTTTGATCTATGCAAGGATAAAAATTCTTGCAATCTATGAAATCCCAAACGAAATAAACCTGGTTTATGGTGATAACATATGGGTACAGTCCTTGGAAGTAGAGAAACCAACATTCTTTTGTTTGAATTGTAAAAGAAGAAATCATAATGTGAAAGATTGTAGGAACCTTCCAAGGAAATTTAAGGGGGTTTGAAAAGAAAAACAAGGGAAAATGGAAGGTGATGAACCAAAAATGGTAGAAAATGAAAGTGAGAATGATAAAAAAAAGCAAAAGAATGAGTGATGGTGGTTGCCGATCCAAAGGAAACGATTCTTCCCGAATTGCAATCTCAATTAGAAGAAGTTGAAGTTGAGGCTTTGGGAATCTCAAATCCTCCATCTATCTTCAAATGATAGAATATGGAGAAGGTTGGGATTAGGAAAACCTTGAAAATGGTTCATCCCAACAAGAGGAGGATGGTATTGATATTATTGAAGAAATACACATTGTCCAATCTGTAAAGGAGGCCTCTACAAGAAGAGCTGGCAGAAAGACTAACAAACAAAAGAGAGAGGACATACTAAAAGACAATCAACCATTGATCAAAACATATATAACTAGATCCAAGGGAGGTATTTCCTCCCTTGGAAAGAGATGAATATACTTATATGGAATGTTAGGGGCCTCAACACCCCTAACAAAAGGTGACTGGTGAAACACCAGTTGGAAATCCAAAATATTGATATCATGCTTCTTCAAGAGATGAAACTAGAAGATGGAGAAGCTGAAAGTTTTAACAAAGCTTGTAAAAAATGGAAAGGAAAATTCATAGATGGAAAGGAAAGCTTGTGGAATCCATCAAGAATTAAAGTGGTCCCAGTTTTATTAAACCAGCACTGGATGAAAATGGAGGTAAAATCACTACCCTCAACCATTGAATTTACAATGTTTAATGTATATGGCCCCACAAAAATGGAGGAAAAATCTCAAGTGTGGGATGAAATAAGTGTTGAAAGAATGGAAAGATGAATGAAAGTGTTTTCATTGATGTCAACCGGTCAGCTAGTTATCTACTAGTTGCTATTGACTGTTTATGTTGAGGATATTGAGAAAATTGTATTAAAAGAAGATTATAGATATTCAATTGTTGAGGATGTTGATCCGGTACTTTTGAACTATGTTTTTCTATGTTCTGGTTAAGGTCTGAGAGAATTACATTGCTAGTCTAGATTTCTCTTTGATGAAGTTTTATGAGTTGTGGTTCTAGAGTTGTGTTTCCCTAGTTCTATTGAAGATGGTTTCGACATTTGGAAGTATCGAGCTTAATTGATCTATGTGTTTTACACTAGTTTGTTCGATCATGTGTCAAGCACTATCTTTGAAGTTGATGAAGTGTGTTGGATCTATTATGGGTCCTAGTGAAGTGTGTGTTTGGGTCACCTCATTCTAATTCTACCCTAGGATGTTTGGCACTGACCTAATTTGAATTTGAATTGGATGGACAACTTTGTATCTTTTCAAGGTTGGAGATAGTATAAATACAAATGTGCTAGCAATGAAAATTGTACATAAGAAAAGAAGATTAGTGAAAGAGAAGATGTGAATTTGATGCTATTCTGAAAGTGTGTGAGTTATATGTGTGTTTGATCGGTGCGAAGGTTAATGTTGAGTTTCTGAATGAATTGAGCAGAAGGTGAACTCTATCATTCATGCAAGTTGATCAATGATTGTGGTGGAATCCTTTGTTGCATTGGGATTTTTGTTTCTCTGTAACAAGTTTTCATTGTCTTCTTTGTATCTTTCTGGTAGTAAGCCCTCTAGGTTGTAGCCTTGTGGACAGCGAGTCCTTATTTCAAGCAGTGAGCCTTATCTCAGGCAATGAGCCTTATTTCAAGCAGTGAGCCTTTTTGTAATCGGTTTTGATATTCTCTATAGTGTGAGTTAATCCTCACCGTGGTTTTTCCCTCATTTTATTTTCCATGTAAATCTAGTGTTATTATGTTTGTGCATTGGCATTTGATGGTTAATCACTTAATCAGTTTATGTGTTAGTTCATGTATATGAATTTAAGGTTATAATCTGTGACAACTGATTCACCCCCCCTCTCTCAATTGTCCTATCCAACAATAAGTTCCTCTTTAATGAAATGTAAGACAATATTGGGTGGGGAATTTAATGTAATTTCATATTTAAGTAAAAATAATGGGGGGTCTAGGTGGGTGGCACAATCCCAGAAAGAATTTACCAAATTTGTTGATGCTAATAATTTGGTAGACATCAAAACAGTAAATGATATTTTCACTTGGACTAACCATAGGAAGGGATTTACTAATATTGTTGAAAGGATTGATAGATTCCTAGTATCAAAGGATTGGTTACAGGAAAGTGTGCCCCCGAAGGCTACAATTAGACCAATCTTTATTTTGGATCATTTGCCTGTTGAACTATCTTTATGCCTAAATGCAAAACCTACAAGGGGCTAATTTAGATTTGAGAAGATGTGGTTAAGATATGAAGGGTTGTTGGAACTGATGAAAGGTTGGTGGGAGGAAACAATTCATGTACACAAAATGAAAATGTTTTTATTCCAAAAGAAATTGTCAAAGATGAAAGAAAGACTCAAAGAGTGGAATATTTAGGTTTTTAAAAATACTTCGAAAAGAAGTCCAGGTTGGGGGTTGAGTTGGAAATATTAGGTGATAAATTTATAAAAAAATGGCATGAAGTGGAAGGAGTTTGAAGTGGAGAAAAGACTAATGTCGGCGTATAATGAAATCTTGGCCTATGAAGAATTTTATTGGAAGACAAAATCAGGGGAGACTTGGTTAGACAAAGGTTACCTTAACACAATTTTCTTCCATAATTCAACCAAAATCAAGCACAGTTGGAATATAATAATGTAAACAAAAGATGTTGTGGGTAATGTCGTCGTGGAGGATGAGGAGATATAAAGGCTAGGGGTTGAATATTTTGAAAAATTGTTAAGGGGCTAAGGTTTGGAAGAGTGTATGAACTATAGTGATATGTAGTTAGAGGTTTACAATTAACTTGCAAATTAAATTAAATTACAGTTAATCATGGTCCAACAAAATTGTGTGACTATGTTGTTTAACCATTGAAATTACAAACTAGGTTCACGTTTATATAACTTAATGAAATTAACTAATTACTAAAGTTTTGTAATTAGAAAACAAATAAGGAATTAAAACTGAAAGAATGAAAGACAGGAGAGAGAAGAATGAAAAGATAGAAGAGCGAGAAGAACACGAGCTTGATAATGGTGTTTGTCCAATCAAGACTACGTCTTCGGGTCCGCTTCTCAAGGTAGACCACTTTATTAATATTGCCAAGTAATGAAAATGCCTTGTTACAATATCCAAGCTCCACTTGCATAAGAATTTCTCATAGTATCTCTCTCCTTTACAATTTTTGGTGTAATAATCAACACTTTGTAATCTCTCTCTCAAAGAATTCAAATTCTCCACCTTTCACAATAATTTCCCAATAATACAATTATTCTCTCCAAGAGAATTTTTCCACATTTCACAATAATTTCCAATGTCCCTGAAAGGCCAAACTCTTCCCCATTTTATACATTTCATTTTGCCTAATATGGTTTAAAACCATATGATTTTCAAATTATCCCAATCTCCCATTTACAATAGTAAATCCCCTAAAAATAATACATCTGTTAAAAAACATAGCCCTTATAATTTTGGGCTTTACAATATTCCCCTACAATATTTTTTCAATTTGATAAACTCCTTTAAAATTATCC